>NDXB01020605.1:37829-148178 GCA_002631895.1 Agapornis roseicollis
TGGGGGGGGGGGGGGGGGGGGGGGAATTACATGTGTTCGGGTGGTGAAGCAAAGTGCTTCTTCCTTTCTGCAGGAGGCTGTAAGCACCAGCAATGAATATGAGATTGCCACAGCTGCTCTTTTTATCATCTACAGTGTGAGTTCATCACTGTTCCCTGGTGGGACTATTAGTGTGGTCGGGGCTTTAATTCTGATTTTTTGTATTAGAACTGTTCCAGCCTATATGGTGGTCCACCCAGCTGTCAAAGGAAGAGGAACACGATCATAAGTGACCCTCTGTAATGGAACGCCTGATGTAGGCCCACTGTTAATATGATATTTTGGTTTTCTAAGAAGAAAGAGTTTGTATTCCTTTTTATTTTTTAGAAGCAGGCCAGTAAGGTGGGTTCGTTCTGAGTCAGTCTCCATTTCCATGTTTCCCTTGAAAGCCATGGCTAAGCTCCCTAACTCAAGCAAGGCAGTATTGCTTCCCAAGTTTCTGTGGTTGAGCACAGGTTGAATTGAAGGCTCTATTCGTCCTGACAAGCCATGAAAAAGGGGTGCTTTAACTTTTGCAGAATTGTGTCTGTTTGACTCTGAGGGCTATTTTATAGGAATCACTAAAGTCTGGTTTGTGGGAGAAAATCCAGAGATAAAAAGTTTGGGTCTTCTAAGGCCTAATAAAGTTGGTCCTGTTCTACAGGGCAGGGGGGTCAGGGAAATATTAGTTGATGACAGCAAAAAAACTGAGTATGGCAAAAGTGTGACTTGAAATCAGTGCATTTCACCATTGGGCCTTTTGTTAGAATAACTAAAGTCTCATCAGTTTCATAGGGCAGTTCAATGGGAGTTTCAGGCTTGCTGTAGTTCATGCCAAGTTAATGGAGAGATTTCTCAATGCATGGGTGCAAGTCCTGTTTGGAAAAACACAAAAGACTCTTCTTTAGTGCCACAGTGAATGAGACGGATCCTTTATTCTGTGTCTGGAGGGATCCCAGGACATCTTGACTTTCGGGGCGGGTTTCTGGATCTCCTCTGCTCAGCTGGACCAGGATTTTCAGCCTTAAACTGTCCCTGTGGTGTCCAACTTTCGCAACTTCTCTGTGCTCAGCTTGAGCCTATCTGGCAAAACCAAAAAGACCCATGCGACCCCAAACTGCCTATGATTACACTTGTGTTTGATATTATTTGTGTCCTTAAACAACACACCCTTATTTCTATTCATTACATCAGATTTACACCCAAAGAAGATGTTTCTCAGAACAATCTGTGTGAGGTTTGGTAAGTTGTGTGCTTGAAACTTCCCTAAACTGCAGTTCTATGAATTACATGTGGAACACAAAGCTTACTTCAGAATTCCTTGCTAACTTTCCTTATAAACTGTCTTGCATACAGATTGCTCTTTAGTAAGTGTTTCTGATTAACTCCAAATATCAATGCTCTTGTTCTTGAATAGGGGAATCTGTGTTTCTAATTTGAATAACATAATTTTGAAGTGTGTTAAGGTAAATAGGGACAATGCTCTCTTCTTCCCGAGCTCGAATGCCCATGAAGTTATTCATCAATCTCTTTTTCATTTAAATTCACCCCTTACCTTAATTTGTGTTTCAAATGCAGATGAGGCCTTAATTAAATAAAAATTCAGTAGATGGTTTCAAACTCTCTGTTCAATTTACATTTCTTGTACCTTTCTAAATGCTGGACTGTATCTTTGGAGCCAGAAGTTTTGCCATTAGACCTCTTCTTTTAAACAAATGCATAACAGTTGGTAGGCTGGAGCTGTCTACACAGAAATAAATTAAATCTCGATTACCAAATCTTAAAAGCCTCACGCTCATGTACATGTTTCAATAAATACCCCAAACCTTGTCTAAGCCTTCAGAGGTTAATGAAAACTCAAGTGTGCACCAGAGGTGCAGTTCTTTTTCAATATAACAAAATATAAATACAAGGAAGGAATTGCACCAGTGGGCAGCCTTTACCCCTTCACGCACTTCAGCACATCTTTGATCAGAGATGTTAGGAGTTAATTTGGCAAAAACGCCAAATGAGGGGACAAGCTCATTAAACAGTTTTGATCTCCAGCACAAGTTTCTGTACAGTCGTATTCAAGTTCAGCACAGGAGCTGGGTGGGTTTTGTTTCATCTGAAGTTGTTCATTATGAAGAACTGCGGAAAAGTAAATGAGAGGGATAAGCAAAATCACAGGAGAAAAAACCCTTCTGTTATCTCTGAGTCAGGACTCTGCCTGTTGAATAAGTAAATATATCCCATCCTTCTCAGACTGGGTGTTAGGAGAAAATAGTTGTGTTCTACAGCACTTGCCTCCTTCTGAGGAACTTACGAAGGAAAGGAAAGCACTGCTTGTCCATTTATGTTACACTTGAGGTGTAGGTAGAAAATACAGAAAGCAGCCTTTCTTCCTCTATTCCCTTATCTTATGCATCTACTGTTGCCCATGACCTTACTGGATGCACACTAGTAATACTAGGCAGCTTTTCTCCTTGCATTCATTTCCCATTCAGCACTGATACAAGTCCACGTATATTCACTTTGTCATACAGGCTTTTCTACCTCTGCATTGCTAACCATATCACTGTATTACTCAGGGCTAACTCATAAATTGCTTCCTTTCAACTTCCTTCCTTTGCGTGTTGCACAAGGGGAGCAGCCCTGTGGCATGTCCATAGATGGGGATTCCAATTTTACACCCTCCAGCTGTAGATCTCCATCACCATCCAGCCTGAAGGCTTCACCTCTTTACTTTGAAATGGCCTCAGCAAATGTGACAATATTCATGTATTTCAGCAGCCTGGTGAAAAAGAAATCCCTCCAGCTTCTCCTTTTAAAGAGGTTGCCCCTTCTGACTAATAAAAGCTTTAATAAAAAGTCATTTGATGTTTTGCAGATGTCCCCAAAACCTGAAAACCGGGTGGGCACAGTGAAACTAACAGGTACAGGGACACAAAACTTGGGTCAGAGAAGTGATTTGATAGCTGCTAGAATTAAATGTGAGTGAGAAGGGTGTCGGCAGGATCCAGATGGGGTTTGTGGTTAGGCAAAGCTGCAGCGTTTCAGTTGTGTGGCTGAAGCAGGACTCTGGTTTATGTTTGCAGTTACTAAAACGTCCTTATTTGTTCTGACTGGAAAAGTATTCCTTCTGAACAGTGGAAATGTTATCAGCTCACAGTTGTCCTCGTGAGATTTCTAGTATCTGTGGGTATGTGCAAGAAAACATTTCATGAAGCAAGTTCCTCTTTTGGGATCATGGGATTTGAATTGCCTTCTGGGGCCCTAGATGTTCGCAACATCTGTTGGTTATATGTTTGAAGTTCCAGTTTGGACCTGCTCTGGGCTCAGATAAAAGAGGAAGACCACAATGTGATGTACTAAAGGAGGGTGTCTGGCTTGAAATCTTGAGCAGTCGCTTACAGCAGGGAGCTGTGCTTTGTCCCTGTCTTAAACGGAAGGGAAAACACACATTTTGAGAGCTCCAGGACTCCAGGCTGCCCAGATGCCCAGGTTTCTAGTAGTGTCAGAAGACTCTAACAGATTTGTCTCCTTCCTGAACTGGGATGCATATGGCAGAATCATCTTTGTTTTGGTGGTGGGGGACAGGGAGAGTTATTAAGACTTCATAGTAAATTGCTTAAATGTAATAAACTGCACAGCAAAATGAGTGCTTGCTTCAATTCCAGCACTCCCCATTTCCCAGTTAGCACAAGAGAAAAAATCAATGTTTTCTCCTCACACTGACTGTAGTAAGAATCCAGACTGCAGGCTCAGGGAGAGCTCACAGAGAACTGCTGACAATGGTGCTGTAGGTGCATAAAGGAGGATCAAGAGCTGGCTGAAAAGAAATGAAACATTCTGCTACTCCTTGTTCTTTAGGGTGAACATCTGTACCCTGCATGGCCAGAAAGCCTCCTCTTCCCAGCACATTCCTGTTTGGGTTTAGTTTATTTTGTAGCTGAAGTGGTTCCTGTCTTAGTTAAGGATGTAAAATCAGGGACTAGCACTTCGTTCCTTTGGCCCATAGCTGAGTGCTGTGACAGGCCACATGTCCTGGTGGGTAGCACATGCATTTTTCATTGGCATTTCTTTCTGTGTCTGACTTTTCACTCACCAATATTTCATGTCTTTACGATACTATCAATGGGTTTGGCTTTTTGAGCATATGAAAGTAGAGGAGGAACCACAGGCACCTGCTGATTTCTAAAAATAAAACAAGTGAGATACTGATACTTTTACCAATTTTTGTTCATTCCTTGACAGTAAAATTCAAAGCAATTAAATTTGTATGAAAATGAATGGAGAAAACCTGAGAGTAAACTGACTGATTTTGCTTAGTGCAGGCCATCTTAAGTTTGGAAACAGAGGCATGAGAGCAATTGTGGTGTCAAGAGAGTCCATCATCTGAGGCGAAAATACATCATTTTTTCCACTGATTTTTTTTGCCCATGATCTCTGGAATGATAAAAATGTCACCATATAAGAAAACTGGGAGCAGGTCAGTTATTTGGCTCTTAAAGATGCCATCAGCGCAGACACAGTTAACTTTGAAGGGTGCACTGTTGCAGTGGGAGATTTTGGTAGAGCCATTGATCTACTGAAAAGGGGGAAGTGAAGATGTTTGCTGTGGGACAAAAATAAGATACTTGAGCAAGCGATGGCACAGTCTGTTGTGGTTTGCTTTCACGTGATACCTTGAAGAGGAAATAGAGGAGATGACTTGGAAGAGGCAAGGTAGGGCAATGCCCCTCACAATGATTCATGGAACTTCAAGGCAACCTTTTTTTCTCACATGCAGACTTTCCATTCTGCATCTTTGACATGAGCAGAGGAAGAGAGGGAGGGTCCATCTTGTGCAATTCCCTGTGCGTAGAGCCCATGAATCAAAGAAATGGATTTGTTCTGACTTCAAACAGCCACACTGAAGCATTGGCCTAGGCTGGTTCAAATGTTTTCAACCCAAATTCCCTAAAATCTAGATCTATACACAAAACTTTTAACCACCTGCTTTCCCTCAGCTCTTCCAGAGGGAAAAAAGCCCCAAACCCTGTTGTTTACACATCTGAGTGGGAAAGTTCCCTTAAAGCATGAAGAACCTTGGCAAATTATCCTCAGATATGTGAAAGCAGGTCCATAAGCAATGAGGACACACTGAGACTGGTGGGGTTTGCCTGTCCCCTTCCTGCCCTGCCTGCAAGTGTAGATCCACAGATGAAGAGAGGCGCTGGGTGTGCACTTCATGGAGTGGGACAGTAAAGTTTTCTCAAGTGATGGAAACAAGAAGAAAAAAGAAATCAGGAGATGAGATAAAGGTAGCACGCAGCTGCGTGCTCACACATGGAACCCAATCCTTAGCAGCACTGCAGCATAGATGGACACTAATCTGATGTAAGAGCATCTCAGTGAGGCTGAAGTATTCCTGGTCTCCTACCAGAGCATTTCAGGGTCCCATTTTCTTTCTGATTTCAGCGAAGGGAAGGGGATCATTCTCTTTGGAAGTCTCTTTCAAACAGGTTGAGTCCGGTGGGTTATTTGTCCACATGTCTGAGGGTTTTGTGCACGCACATGTGTGTTCGCATACGTGCAGCAAATAGACAGGAGGCAGAGAAGAAAAGAGAGCTGAAGGGAAAGTGGATCCAAAGTAGGAGCTCTATCCTTATTAAAGACATAAAGAGAATGTGTGTAACTCCCAATAAACTCTCAGATCACACATAAGCAATTCACCTCCCTGAAAAGCAAGAGGACAGGAGCCATTATCCTGATCCCACAAACTCAGAAGCTCGCAATGGTTCGCAGTGAAATATTTGCCTTTAGAAGAACAGGGTTGGACCATCCGAGGCCTCTGCCTGATGGGGCGGCCTCTTGCTCTGCCACTCTCCTGCCTGTGAGTCAGCTGCCCACAGGGCTTTTGGCCTGGCAGTAATTAGCAGGCCTGCAAATGACATTGCTTAAAAATCAGAAGGAAAATCCAAGATGGCAGCTGGGGTGGCTTTGATGGGTGAACAATGCTGGTCTCAAAGATACTGGCCAAACAATGAAGCTCTGGCCTGCTGGTTTCAATATCCCGTTCCTCTCTTGGAGCAGTCATTGGCTGTGGGTCTGCTTTTACTCTCAGCTCCACCCATGCTGGCCCACTGGAGAAATGAGAACAAGGTTTGGTGCTCCAGGGCTGGTCTGTGTGCCTTTTTCCTTGCTCCTCTTGCTCCTGTGAGAGGATTATCAGCCCCAGCCTTTCTGATATCACAAGATACTGGGTCCGGTTTAAAGAGTCACACAGGGATTTCTTTTTTCAGTTAAAAAAGAAAAAAAAAGAAAAGAAGGGGGAAAGGGAACGATGTTCCACATATTTGCTTATTGTTTTTGGAATCCTCACACTGACTATTTTGAAGTCCCTCTCTGTAGCCAGAACACCCTCCTAACTTAATTACTGAAATAAATGAAGGCTGAGATTCCTGCGTAGGTGCAGAAGCTGGGGACTATGTAAAAATGCACCAAATCTCAGAGCTGTTGTCAGCACCACTCTGCATGAACCGCATGGAGCTGTGCTGTTCCTCACACTGGCCTGCACAGCACTGCAAAACCCATCTCACAGCCATGGAGGCTGTGGTAGGAAAGGGGGCTGTCACTGGGAATACAACCCTGCAGTCAGTGTCAGAAATGGGGCAGGTACCGGTGTGAGCTGAAGCCCACAACAGCAGCAGCAGCAGCAGCTCTCGGGCACCACTGTGCACCCTCAGCCCCGCGCTGCTGCTCCTCTCTCCCCACTCCCTCTCAAGAAAGGCAAAACTCTCCACTGTTTTTTTCTTCTTCTTTTTCTTCTCCCCCACAAAGAAAAACTTGCCAGGTCTGCATCTTTTTCCCTGAACTGTTTCCTCTTTCTAATGTTAAAAGCATATGCTGTACAGCTTAGTTTCATGCTGAGATGTTAACTCTTTTTCAATATTGGTTTTCATGTGGCTGCGTTAAGGAGTGGCAACAGCTCAAAAGGCACTACGGGACTTTGTGGGCATGGAAACTGTGTCTGCAAGGAGCAGGGCAGCTCTGCTCCAGCCAGGTGAAGCCAGAGCCTGCTTGGCCAAACTCCCCCACACAGCCCAGCATAAGCTCACCCAGAAGAAAAGTCACAGCAAATCTTCCCTCTGGGTTTTGCGCATCTATTAAAGGGTTTGTTGGCTTTTTGGTTCAGCACCAGGGGTTGGTTTCGCTGTGGCAGCAAGGCACCAAGTCCAAGCAGAGGTTGGTGCTCAAGCTGGTGTTCTGCACGTTGCTGACCTGCTCACTCAGCTCTCAGATGGGATCTGGGTCAAGCCCTTCTGGCTCAGAGCATGAGCAAAACAGCCACATTTGTGCCCAGCACCTCTCATAGTGTTTATGTCCAAGGCACTGACAGCAGCACCCCACCATGCATCTGGGCTACTCATAACCAGGGCTGGAGTCGGGCACTGAACAGCAAAAGACAAATGAAAAACAGCAGCAGCATGATCGGCCCAAGTGAAGTTCAGCTCTACACTTTTAGCACAGGGTGATTCAGCTGTAGATGAAGCTTTAAAGCTGTATTGGAAATACCTTTCATTTCGCAAATAGATGTTTGAAGTTTTGGTTGTTTGGGGTTTGGGTTTTTTTCCTCATCTAAATCAGGATGAAAGGCAAAATGTGAAATTTCTTTGCAGGTCTGTGATTTAAATACAAGGTTGGGCCAATAGAAGGATCCCTTTTTTATGTTGACCCTTTATTTTTTAATGACTTTTATATAAATGTGAATTTCAAACGCAAGACTCATTTCAAACAGAAAATGGAAATTTTGCTTTTTGAAAATGTAGAAACCACACCTATTGTTTCCTCCTAAATATCTTTTTAAGACAGGAATCAGAAACCAGCCCTTTCCCACAAAAAGGTCTTGTTTTCACTGAATTTGCATTTTTGACTGAAAGCCTTGTTTCAAAGTCTTGAAACTAGATCACGGTGAAGCAGCATTTATATCTAATTGGCCTCAAGGAAGAAGAAAACTCTGTGGGTGGGATTCATCTCACCTACTTTTAGGGGTTTAGTCTAAATTACTCATCAATAGTCAGTGGCACCTCCAAAGGGCTATTCTCTTTATTCTGGCCCTAAAAAGCACCTAGAGCTGTACCTTGCACTTGGTACCCACTTTTTCAGTGGTTAAAACTAGGTGAGAGAAATCCTATCCTCTCTGTTCACACTCTCTGCTGAGGAGAGAAGCAGAGCATCACAGCTCGGATTGTTTCAAGCTGAGGCATGTTGGGAGAAGAAAAAGGAGCCCGGTTCTTCATCAGATTTTCAGAAAAAGCCAGACATTTTTAGGTGACAGAAAATAGAACAGGTTTATGGAGAACAAATCAGCCAATGGAACATTGGTTATTTCCATGGTCAGGTAAAACTTGGAAAATCTCATTTTTTTCCTAAATCTTAGTAAATGTTCCCTGGTATTTTTTGCAATTCCTTTGCAATTTATCTCAGAATCTAGGTTTTTGGTTTGTTGGGGTTTTTTTACTTTTCAGAGCAATGTTTATTTCTCTGCCGAGTTTCTTCCCCTTTTTTTCCAGCAAACTGTTTTAAATCCATTTGTAACGCTGCGTGCAAGACAGGTAGTATCACCTGTAAAATCCCCGTGTGTAACTAAAGTAACCTGATATGGAAATAAAAAGTGAGCACGATCGTGCATGCATCTTCCTTTTTTTGTTGTTTTTAATTGTTCCTAAAAGGAATTCGTGTTGGGTTTTTCATGATCATGACTGTGGTTATGCCTGTCCCTTTATGCAGGGGTATTTGGCTCCTGTAATGTTTGCGCTCACGGAACGATTTGCAAGAGGCGGAGCTGTAAAACCATTAGTTCTTTAATTTGAGATGCCAGTCCAATTTATAAACAAGAATTTGCAGAATTCATTTTCAGGCAGCGACACTGAATGAAGCTGTGGCCTGTCACTGGAACATTATGGAAAGCATATGTCGAAAGTGAACAGGAACAGGGCAGACTGTGTGAGGGGCAGACATAGAGGTGACAACCTTTCATAATCAAGCATCAAGAAGAAAACCACAGACAGACCCCATTGACCAAACCCTGGTTACTTTGATGATTGACTCCTTTGAAATTTGTAGGGATAAATACACAAAGATGGATGCTATGTGGCAGCTTTTGACCAAGGAAGTAGCTGGTGGGACTAAAGGGAGTCTGAGAGGAGATGGGTTTTGTGAAGACTTCCCACAAGAGAAGAAAACTGATGAACTGCAGAAGGTGGAGAAGTTTCTGGTTTTGTTTTGATTTCAGAGAAAAGAAAGAGAAAGGGAAAGGAGGTTCCTCTGTGTGTAAAACAAAGGAAAAAAAAAAAAAGAAGTGTTCTTCTGTAGATGTACCTGCTGAAATGAGTGGGGTTTCTCCCTGTGTGCGTTTGCACTGCTCTTGTTTTCCATCAGGGCCATTCACAAGGCCTACAGCCGCTTGGCTTCCGGAGGTGTGACGATATTCCTGTGTCAGCATTCCCAGCAAGCACTACTCAAAAGCAGGAGGATTTCAGCACCCAGGAACAGCTGTGCGTCTAGCTGCAGCCTACCAAAGCGTGCAGATGACAAAGGATAGCCCAGAGTGGGTCACCCGTTCTCACATTTGGCCTGCGCACAAGACACAGCCATTAGCACTGCAACTCCCACTGAAGTAGGGGGAAGGGATCCAAAAACGTTTTGATCCACTGCAGAAATCCTGCTTATTCTACATACAAGTGTGCAGAATTCCCTTTCAGCTGTGCCCTGGTCAGTAGCCAAGCAGCCCTTCTTGCACATAGGAGCTGATGTGGAAACAAAAGAGATGCAAAATGAAGTTCCCCTTCACAGGCAAAGAGATTGTAGCTCTGGGAAGCACTGGGGCCTGCTCCAATGGCAAGTCCTGCCTTGCTGGACTACCAGACGCCTGGTCCATGCCTAAGGGTGACGGGTGCCAGGAGTTTGCAGAGTTTGAAAATCAGACTCGGATCAGACAAAACAGACTGGTTTTGTCTGTGGGGATTCTCCGGGAGAGTGTGTTCTTAGCTCTATTCATGAGCTTGGAGATAAATGCATAGATGAGGGTGAGGCCTCAGAATTAAGCTGAAAGGCTACCTTTTTTCATATACTTCCTGCACAGATGTCGTTAAGCCTCTCTGTATCATGCATGCAAATATATTCTTTCTCAGGAACAGGCCTAATGTCCATTCTGTTTTCAGGGCAGACACATAATTCCCATTCATGTTAATGGGGAAGATTCTCCTACTTCAAGGGAAGAAGAGACCCACTAGAGATCTAGTATATCACTTTAGAGGCCCTGATCTCCTAGAGCAGTGGGAGCAGGTGGGTAGGTTGGGTCAGTGTGATGGCTGTTCTCTGATGATTTATTAGCTCCCTGATTCTGCCCACAGCATAAATCTCGCTGTGGTACCAGACTATGGTGGGGTTTGACATTGAATTTCATCAGCCTGTGAGAGGGTCTGTTTGCTTGCCTTTTCCTTAAGGATGTTTCTGTGAGCTGAAACACGAGGGGTCAGATCTGCCAAAACCAGGACTGCCTCCTAGAGGAGAGCCCATTGATGATAAAGGCAAAGTTAACGTGAGTTTGAGACCTGGCATGACCTACTTACTTACTAGGCAGAGTTATGAGAATCCATGTTAGGACAGTTTGTTTTTCAGCCTGGTTTCTCATGGGAACGAGGCTTATGCAATCGTGCTGTCTGTGAGGCTGTGTCTACATCCTCCTCCCCTCCCCAATAACTTTTGGACTCATTGCTCAATTTCAACCTATTTTGACGGGGGGGTAGAGGTTCCAGGGGTGCTCTTGGTCCCGCAAGCGTTGTAAAAATCAGTGGGGGAGAGTCAGTCTACAAGTGTTCCCTGTGTCAGGAGCAGCTGCAGCAGGAGTTTGTGTGCCTTCAGAAAGTGCCAAGCTAACAGGATGCTGGGCAGCAGCCTGTACAAATGGCCTAACCTGTGTAAAACACTGCTTAATTCCACCTCCCCTGGAAGCCAGGAGACAGCTCATGGCAAACTTGGCTTTGGGAAATGCAGAGACCTCAGTGCTGAAGCAGAGCTGGCTGTCAATGCTACAGTCACGGCTGCTGGTGGTGGGTCCATACAGCTCTTGGCTCTTCATGTCCTGCTTCTCCCTTTTGGCTACTGACTCACCCAGTTAACCTCTCAAACACTGTCACCTACTTGATTTCTGTTTGATGAATTCGGGAGGTTTCATTAGCTAACAGCCTTTCAATAAAACGAGTGGTGGCACAGAAGCATACCTGCAGAGATCAGATGCAGTAAAAGCAAGGTCAAAGGCAGTCTTAGGATGAGGAACTGCACTGGGCTCAGGAGCATCTGACCCAAGCAGAAATTTCTTCTGACAAGGATATGAGTGATATGATAGTGATAACTTCTAGTCATCGTAACACCCACAAACCCAGGACTCGGGTATCAGTACAAATAAGGGTCTCATTCAGATCTAGTGCAGATCCTGGTTGCCTCCCTGCCTTCCAACGGATACTTTGCCAGTGCTGCTTTGTGCAGGCAGTTAATTTCGAGGGAGGAGATTATGGCCGCGCAGACTTCACAGAGAATATTCAGTATAGGTAAAGCATTTAATGACATGCAATTAAAACACTATGTATCCATCTCCTCAGAAAGGGTGGGTTTAGAGAAGTGCTACTTACAGGAAGCAGGTGACAATGAACTCCCTAGGTTGCAAAGGCATCGTTTCCAAACTATAGCATGAATTCATTAAACATACTATGAAAGACGAATGTTATTATGTGAATATAAAGGGGAAAACAGTAGATCAGGAAAAACGCTTGGATTTCTGATTCAGTATCATATGCATGACAGCTTCTTTTGGCTCATAAATAACAACAGAACACACATGAATATTTGCAGTGATTTGTGATGTCCGCCCCATAAATTCTAATGTTTTTTGGAAAACTGTGTTGCATGACTGCTAAACAGATGAGAATGTTTCCATTCATTTCATTGAAGTTTCCCAAAAGAGCATGAGGAACCAGTATTGTAAATATCACATAGTTAGATAAAAAAGGTGCAATTAATTAGTGGGTTCTTTGTACTTAGTAGAGGGGGAAAAAAAACCCCGCTAGGACATAATCCAGGTCTGTGATGCCTCCAGAGATGAGTGTCAGCAGGCTTTGGGAAAGGGCAGTCTCAGACTCCTGATTTCTTCTATAAGTGATACTGGAGGGTGAAAGGTTTACAGGAAAAGGTTGCTTGTATCTCTCAGGCTTGTCTGTTGTACCTGTCTGTGCCTTCCTGACTCTAGAAATCACTGCTCAAGTTCCAAGCTGCTTCCCTTTTTGGGCAATGAGTGCCTCAGTCAAAGCTGGATCACCTGTAGATGCTTCTACTCTTAACTAAGAACTCTTTTATGATAAAAATATTCCTTCCTCTGCTGAGTGATGAATTGCTCTATTAGGGGCTCTCGTCTCTTCCTAAGCTGTGCAGACTTGGTACAGTGCACTCCAGAATGTTTTCTCTACTTCCCAACCGGTACATCTCCTTTGAAGTCAAAAGAGCTACTGTGATTTTAGCCCCATTGAGATGCTCACTATGGAAGAAGTATATAAAAGACTACTGCTCACAGGGTGGGAGCTGCTGGTTTCCAGTTTCTCATTAATTTTTCACTTGTCTTTTATTTCAGTGGGTCTACACTATGCTCCACCTTTGGCACAGACACAAATACTATTTTTTATGTGGTTCAGTGGGAGGAATGGTTTTGATCATTAAAAGCAAAGCAAAAATTATTTCAAGCAAAATTCCAGAGCCTCTTCTGCATCCATTTATCTTTCCATGGCTTCCTTAAAACATTGCCTGTTTACTCTCTGGGGATATGTGCTCCAACTGTGTTTCACCACATTTATAGGAGCAGTCACATATGACCAAGGCTAAAATTTAACTGTAATAACCCACAGGCTTCTGCCTCTGAACCCTTTTGACATTTAGGGGTTTTAAAGTGTTGAAACGAGCCCAGTAAACACAATAGTCAAGACAAAACTATATTTGTTAGCTATCTTTAAAAACCTGAATCTATTAAAATCTAACTGATGAAAGCCCACATCTCTTGAAAGAATGTGTAATTTCCTGTAATCATCTTACAATATTCCTGATTGGGACTTTGAAGCAGCCAAACAAGAGAAGGGTCTCTGGAGAGCCCACCACTGCTCCTTGCTGAGACAGAGCTTTGGAAAGTGAATCACTGCTGTGTGACTGGATCCATGCCATACGCGAAGGATCAATAAAGTTTTATGTACCTTACTCGCAAGCCTGAGGTTTTTGATTCCAGGTGTTCCCATTAATCTGGGACACAGTGCAAGGAAGAAGTTGCTATGGTTGCATGAAGGTGGCAGAACAATCTGGACCGACTTTAGTCAGCAAGTGCAAGACGTTTAATTATCTACAATAACTGCACTTCTTGAAGTCTTTTATGCTGTTTACTTAAGTCCACTGAGTGCTGATGCCATATCATTACTCCAGACACCTGAGTGGCTGGGGTCTTCAGTGGTCAGTGACATTATGCCCTATGAGGAAATCTTCATGTTTGTGCCTTACCATCCCATCACTGGCAGAAGCCAAGAAATGAACAACTGGATAGAGAGGTGTTAAGGGAAATCATAGGAGAATAGAATATAAGTTCATTTTAGATCTGAATTTTGGAAATGTGTGATCTCAGAGAGTAACACTAGCCCTTAGTTCTTAAGAACAAATCCCTTCTAGGTGCTGAGGAGTTTGCACAGTTCTGTAGGTTTAGGGCATTATTTTAACCCCCAGGCTTGTGGAAGCTCTGTTTAATGGCACCTGCAACCATTAGAAATGATTACAACCCTCAGAGTGTAGTAATTGGGGACCACAGTTTGTGCTGCAAGCGTTGCTCTATGGAGCTGCACTTTCCAACCAGAACTCTTCAGTAGAAGGTTACTGAGAGCCACCTCCTGTCTCCGTGATAAATCCTGTCTATATAATGTGTCCCTTTTTGTTTCATCTGACATTTCTATCACCTTTAAGAAGCCTTATAGAGAAGGGGGCATGAGGTTTGGATGTAATTGGCATATGGATGGAGCTTAGTTTTTTTAATACACAATTTTTATAAGACTGCTTTTATGTTTGCCTTTGCTCTTTGATCTCCACTTGAAAAACGTTTTTCATGGAGTTTGTTTGAAAGCACAAATAATCGCTTACCACAACTAAGGGCTAGCAAATAGTTCTAGAAAGGAAAAAAACCAAAGAGAATCCATGAGCTGACAGAGATGCCTTGAAAGATGTTTTAGAAACAGCTTGTAATGGCACATTTTGCAGGACTGTTCATCAAGTTAATTCTCTTGTTGTGTTGGCATTCTTGAATATGGTAATAACAACAAGGAAGATTGTAATGGATTTCAGAAATGGGAGTGTTTTAATAGATTTGAGTAAATTATATTGTATTCAATACTGTAGTTTTGTGATACAGCAGTCTATGATGAAAGATGAAGTCATTTGTGGACATAACTTGTGGTTCAAAAATAAATATAATGATTCCTATGAAAGATGAGATTTAACTAATTATGGCCCTGGAAAGGGTGAAGCCCCTAGAAGCATAAAACAAGGTTTCTCTGGTCTGATAGAAACAGAAGCAGGAACAATGGATGGGGAGCGCTATGCCAGATTTTTGCAGTGCTTTTGTACCAAAAGCCACTCTTG
Source organism: Agapornis roseicollis (assembly GCA_002631895.1). Classification (NCBI taxonomy): domain Eukaryota; kingdom Metazoa; phylum Chordata; class Aves; order Psittaciformes; family Psittacidae; genus Agapornis; species Agapornis roseicollis. Next base: position 52,530 of record NDXB01020605.1, read on the forward strand.
TCATGGTAGATGAGCTGTAAACTGGGATGCTTTACTGAAGAAAAGTCTTCTCAGGGTGACCCAGCATGACTAAAGGTCCCAAAAGCCTTGAAGCAATCAACATGTAGGGAGAAAACTGTCCTTGTTGTCTTGCTGATCTTGCAGATCTCCATAACAGTAATGTGGGGTGCAGGTGTATGGAACAGTGTTAGGGCTGAGAGGGGTTTTCTTCCCTTTAAAATCTTTCAGGTGTTGGAGAAATCCCCCTGGCAAAGACAAAGCAAACTGCAGAATATTTAAAACATGTCAAAAGACAATTCCTTCTGTCACTGCCATTGAAGTGCTGTAACGTGGACCAGCTAATGATGGTGCTTCATGAAAGAAGACATTAATCTCACTTGCTTCAGCCTTAATCTTTTATGAATTATGGACTCTTCCATGATTCATAAAACAAATAAATCACACCTCTAAGGCTACCATCTATTTATTACTGCTTTTTAAATGTTCAGGATAGTATCAAAAGGGTTTCTTTTGCTTGCCGAAGGGTGTCAGCTACTGAGTAACATTTGGAAAGCAGAGTCCGGATTCTGCATACATCTGGACATAGGTTTTGTCTTTGTTCCTGCAGATAGACAGCTCCATAGAAGTGCACTTGTGGGGCTGGGTGTGCAGATTTCATTCCATGCTTTCAGGCTATGTTTATAGTGACCCAGCTGACCTAGATGATGACACAAAGTCCCTGTTCTTCCTTTTTTAGAAGGAAACAAAAGCTAATCAGTAAATAGGACTTGCCAAATTATGAAGCCAAGGGGAGAATAAGGGAAAAGAATAATTCAGAACAGTAAAAATCAAAGTGGAACAAATATACAAATTATTGGGAGATTTATTCAAGCCAGAAATCACAGATTCACTAGTATTTTACCTTTAACATGCTCATTTCAGTGTTACTCTCTTTGCAATACAACCATAACCCCAGAGTCTACACAAGCAAGTTGTCAGTCCAGCAGACCTGGGAGGGTTTTGTGTGCAGGCTGGTAGCAAACTGCATTCAAGTTTTACAGTGAGAGAAAAAAAGTAAAAGCATCTGTGTTTAGGAACCTTCAGTGCTTCCATTTGAACAAGAGTCCTCAGGGTCGCTTGGCAAGTCTGGCTGGCTTGGCTGTTCCCAAACCCTACTGGTGTCAACAGGGAATTAAACTCATTCCTTCCACCTCCTGCCTACAAAGACCCCAACAACTGCTGTTGTAGCCACTGACCTTGGCCTTAGATTTCAAAATCTCAATGACCCAGAGGAATTACTGACGTAAATAAATAAAACACATGCCTCTAAACTACTGAAGGCACAAGGTATACTCCCTTCATGACATGCACATATTTGTCCCTGCCCAAATGGAGTTTCCTGGGTGCAGGGATGTGTTTTTGAGCAATTCTTAATATTTGTCTTGTCTGTCTGAAGGGATTGTAAAAATAGATATCCCAGGGCACTTGTACAGTTTAACACACGCCTGGTTCGTTCCAGCTCTACTACGACTTGGGCACAGCTTACCTTATTTCAGACCTTGGTCTGTGGACTTGAAGAAAGAGCACAGTAATTGCATGTCCTTTCCAAGAATACTAAAACCCACATGAGTACTAACTGAGTGCAACCTGCTGTTTTGTCTTGTCATATGCCACGTATTCCATAAGGCAGCACTCGGGTCCCATGGAGTAGTTTCCTCCTGTGAAAGGCAGGTGGAATGGGAAAACTGCAGGTCGGTTACCCAGATGATGCTGACAATATTTTCTGCTCTTTTTGGCAAATAATCAAAGAAGTTTTTTATATATAAAAGAATACTATAATAAAAGAAATTCAAAAGGCACAGCAGTAAAGGACAGTCCTTCAAGAAAATACTTTCTTTCCCAACCAAAAAGGAAAAGAGGCAGAATTCAGCAGGGTAATAAACACTCCTAAATCTCAGGACAAGTAAGTGACTGCTACTGATTTAATTTTCCTTCTGCTTTTTTAAGAATTGAAGTTCTTTGCATGTAACAGTGTAATGGGGATTGCAACTTAAATTTCAGTTCACTTTTCCCTTAGTTCCTCACTCCAAATCAGTCGTGGAGCTATTGGGGGGAAACTTACACTGCAGGTGTTACTCAGATATGTTTACAGAAAGAGTAAGTTATACAATGCTTATGTTAAAGCATGTATGTGGACTCACGCATTTAGAGTTAGAAAATGAATTCTAGTGCAGCTTTCAAAGGAGCAGAATGAACAAGTGGAAAAAATCTGGTCATTAATGACAGCAACGCTTCCTATGAATGATCACTGTAGCATACCTTGGGTTTCTAAAGCAGCTGTTGATAAATGACACCAGAAGGTGTCTTTTGGCTAGGAAAGCTGCCTATTTTCATAAAGACTGTGTTCTGAAACCCTTGCAATTATATTACACTGCTCTTGCACCACTCTGTGGAATTTTGCTTTTTATTTCCTAGAGCTTCATGCAGACTTGAGCAGTTTGGCCTCTTTATTAAACTTAAGCATCAATCTGTAAAAAGCCTCTTGATTGTCTAGACAACTAGTTGTGAAAGTCAGCTTTGTTTGCATCCCTGGGGATACGGACACTGCTCCTTCTGTTCTCCTCTGTCAGTGCTCTTCAACCAAAATTTGGGAATTTTTTTCCCTCCCTCTATCTGCCAATTTTTCTGGTTTGGAATCCAACTGAAAAATGTTTCGGTGATGGGTTTTAATACTTTTTCTTCTTTCATAAATAAATGCCAGCAGCCTGGAGCTTATGAGCAGCCCTACAGTAATAAAAGGATGTACACAGCAGGCAGTACTCAATTTGCAAAAGAAAAACAGATTAACATTTCAGGTTTCTGAGGGCTTTTTGTCAACAACAGTACATTTAAAAACATCAATCTAGTAGTAATTGCATTATCAGTGCATTCTTGGCTGATTCTTTGGCTGATTCCCTGAATATTATGGAATAGAGAAGTAGCTATGGGAAGCCTTTTTAATATATATAAAAAGTCAAAGCCTGGTAGCAGTCAAGTTGATTTGTCTGTATATAATTCCCATTTCTGGGACTGAAATGAAGTGAATACATCGGTAATGGTAGGAGATTGAACACCCACAGCCAGGCCCTCAACTGGTACCTATTCCTATTCCTGGGCACTCTGACAGAAAGTACATTGTAAGCTGATAATGAAAAAAAGCCCTTTAAAAAAACCCTCAGCAGAGACTTTAAGAAAACACCATGGCACTATCATTTCACCGTCCCTTTAGCAGATGCTCACCAGCCACTTCTCAGGTATAATACCGCTGATTGCATCCATGCAATGAGCAATGTGGAGCAAGACACTGCTCTCCTTCTCTGAATTCCCTATGAGTCTCCAAAACCATGTAAGAAATACCCTGAATGCAGAAGATAATCAGTCCCTGGTAGCCCGCTGCTTCTGAATAGCCTCACCAGGCTGCCAGCTGTGCCAGAGGATGGCTGGGTGCAGCTCTTCGCTTCGGAGAGGTTTCATTCTGTACAAATAATTACTATGAATTACACGGGAATATAGAGAGGCTGGTTCCACACCAGACTGGGTAAAACCTGGAGTATTTTCTTGTTTCCCTCTTACGTTCTTGCCCCAGCTGCTGGGGTTTTAGCTATGTTGGTTGTCCCCTCCGGGTGTCTCTCACCTGACAAAGAATAGAGACTTCTTTTTAAGATTTTATAGTAAATAATAGAAAAAATAATCTTGAGTCTGATTTTATGCTAATTCATGTAGACACTTCTGATAATTTTGTCTTATGTATATTTATTAGGGCTTTTTTTTTTTCTTCTAGCATCACTAGATTTGTTTTGAACTCAAAGGTCAGTTCCTACACCAGTATAAATCAATGTAACTACATTGATTTCAAGGATTGCAGCATCTTTCATTAGTTCCTATTGCCAGGCATACTGTAACTGCCTCTGGGGAAAAAGATACATATGTATATAAAATATATATGTATATACATACATATATATACACATATATATGCTTTTTGATTTAAATCACAAAATTAAAAAAGAAACTTCTGTTAAGAATTTAATTCTGTAGCATTTAATTAAGGCCAAGGTGTCCCTGCTTATGGCAGGGGGGTTGGAACTGGATGATCTTAAGGTCCTTTCTAACCCGAACTATTCTGAGTCTATGATTCTAAGTGGTGTTACATGATCAATACAACAAAATTTCAGCCAGCCACCTCCAAAGCAGCTCTTGAAGTCTTTCCCCCGTGCAGTTCCCATTCTATCTTCATAAAAGCAAGCCCTGATCCTTGCACAGGAGACCATGCCATCTTTTCTTTCCTCACTAAGAAAAATGTGTTTTCCTTTTTTGGATATACTCCATTAGCAATCTAAAGGCCACATTCCCAGGTAAAACAACCCTTGTGTTGCCCTTATTCAGATTCAATCACTCCAAAATAAATTCCAGTTGCTCATCTAATTGTATTTACCTACCTTTATTAGCCTATTTTTGACAGGGGTAGTTGCATGCCTGCTTTGAGCTGTATGCTAAATACATATGGAGAGGAGAAAGACCATTAAAATAATGCAAAGTGTTTCAATGTTAAAATGGGAAATTATGTCCTTGAAAATCATTTCTTTTGTAAAGGTGTATCTGTGGTTGTATATATACACCTTTACAGGGTGTTCCCGGTGTGTGCAGGTCTATATCTTCTCTTACATGCATGCGAAAAGCAGCTTCATATAAAACTCTCTCCAGGGAAAGAGAAGCATTGTCTATTGCCAAAATATGTTTTATTAAAACCAGAATCTTCCTTGTCAGGTCACATCACTCCTGCTGAACTTGAGGGATGCCAAAAAATGATGTCAGGTTTGCCACATGCTGATAATGACATCCATGCCTGCTGCACAGATAAAGCAGGAAGAGCACCTGGCTGATGTCTTCCTCTGCAAACCAATATTTTTCTCTCAGGTTTTATGTGATAGGAAGACATCAGTGCTGGTGGTTGAAAAACACTGAAGAAAATGAAGTGCTACACTTGATAACAACAGCCCTTCCCAGGTCTGCGGGCTGCTGTGTGGTGGAAAAGAAAAGGAAGTTCAGAAATGTTTTAGATACTTTCAAAATGTTAAATGCAGCACATATGCACTTCCTCTTTCCATACTGATTGACTGTCAGTGCAGGTCCCAGCTGAGTCTGGGACTCTGTTAGTTGGGAAATCTCCTGGCATATCCCTCTCCTGAGCCTCCAGACATATGGGCAAGGCAGACGGATAGCAGATACAGACCAAAAGAGTTTCTAAGCCTCATAGTTGAATAGAGGAAGTAAGGTAATGAAAAGGAAATCATAATCTGGCCCTGAATTAATTACTTCATAACACATGGCATGGAAAAAAAATGTATTCCAGTAAGTAGATAGCTTTGCAGCTGTATCCTGGAATAGGTCTGGCCTTTGATTCTTCTGACTCTCATTTTCACTCCCCACAGCCCCTTTGCAGCTCTGCACCTTAGAGGTAACTACTTAAACTGACCGCAGTACCTTGCAGGTCCCAGTGCAGCATTGGCAATGTTGTCTCTCCACCATGACTGGAATGATAACTACAAAGCCTGAGGCTGACAAATCTTTGAACTAACTCACTCCCCACTTAGTGCTGTTCTCTTTCCTTGTTGCAGACAATGGTGGAATCATGAGACATGACAAGAGACCAAGGTAAGGGATGCCACCACAGAGCCTTGCACTATCTATCTAGCCTGGGAAAGTATTTTCCTTATTCTTTTTAACCTGTGTCAATGTTTCACATATATGATGCAACATTAGCTGGCATGATGACAACTCCATGGAAAGCAGCCTTACTGTCCTGTGAATTCAATGAATTGACTTTGCATAGGAAAAAATAGTTTGCCTCTGGTTTGCTCTGTTCAGGACCACATTTTCAGTCCCTGGAGCTAAAAGTGGTCATTGACTCAGCTGTCAGTAGTCTTTGAGTTGAAGAACTGGGCTTATCAGGAAGTTTTCTGCCTCCAGTGCTTTCTCTAGGAAAACTGGACTGTTATCCTGGCAGTGCTGGCGAGACAGAACTCCTGGGTTAAACAAAGGAAGAACAGTCAACACCAGGAGCCTAAGTTGCTATTCATTTTTCCTTTAGCGCCTTTAACCTCAGGATAGTAATTAGAACCATAATGTGGACATTAATTATCACAACATGCATGAAGATCTAAATAACCCCATTAAATATTTATATTTTACAGCATGCCAGTTCCTAAGGAAAGGGTGGGCAGGGCAGTTCTCCAGTGATTCTGTCCGCAGGATCTTAACCGTGTTTCCCAGATCTCTGTGCTGGATATTTAGCCTAATGTTTTTGACTGTCTTCTGGCAACTTTTAAATCTTTACAGGTCTATTATTGAGGTGTCAGTTGTCACAGAGAGCAAGATAATATTTCACGACATAAAAATACCCCATCATCATTTCAGATGGTTGATGATATTGCTGCTAGGCATAGTCAAACTCTTCTTCACATCACTGGAGACTGAGGCTTTCCCTCTGCTCCACACAGCCCAGATATAATCCCTTCTGATTAGAGCCTTTTCTCTTTGATGCTCCCCTTTGTCATCCACACACTGGGAAAATTGCTCTGTGTTGAGTTACATGCTTTGTGCAGTTTGCGTAGTTGTCTTCTTTAACCTGGAAGCAAAGCTGTCTGTGCCTGAGCAGAGATAGGATTCTGGCTTGTAGTAAATCTTTGATTAATGAAGCTCAGGTAAACGGATTAGTCATTAACCTTTGCTTCTCATGATAAGATTACTTATTGATGTAGAGTAGTTGTGCTGCTTCCATGCTGCCAAGGATGGGAATCTTGATTTCCTTCAGACTTCAAAGATCTTCCCACCGTCTAACAAGACCTCCCTTTTAGGATGGGGATAGTAGAGAGCTGCTGCCTCTGAAGGGGGTCATCTATTTCCTATGGGATCTCACTGCATCCAGATAATATCCAAATATTAATAAGCACTGACCAGTAGTAGAGTGTGCTATTAGTATCTCTTGCTCTATGTTTTTGCTGACAGCTGTCAGTGAGGGCAACTCAGCTGAGTCGAAGGGGAAGCACACACAAAATGAGCCAATGGCACACTGTGAAGCCATGGCTGTGAAGGTTAATTGCTTAAGCCCTTGACATAGGCCAAATCTTTGTTGACAGACCTGAAAATCATCTCTTAATATCCACGTCTGTAGACAAACAGAAATCTCTTTAAATCCATTTAAAACTGATTTAATTCTGGGCTCTTTATCTGCTGTACAGGTCTCCCAGGGTGGGCAAGAACAACCTGAGAGGTGAGGGCAACAAGAGAACTGGGAATAATTTGGCTTTTATCCCTGCTATCTCCACCAGGTCTTTTTAGTTGTAGGCATGCTACAGGAGCTAATGGCCCCTGTGAAGGAAACAGATAGTCTTCCATAACCTGTCAGAAGAGTTACAGACTCAACCAATGAACAGAACACTGCTGGGCACCGCTTTGTGACCTTCTCTGCAGTGCTGCTCCTCTGGGTAGGGCTGGTGCCCTCCCTGACTCTCAGAGCTAACTATACCCCTCCCCATGTGTGCAGGGATTCCTCTACTGGAGGAATTGAGCTGGATCCAGAAGAGGGTCTTGTCTTTGCATGATCTGCAAGTTTAAATGTGGGAAGGTTATGTAGCCCTAAAGAACAGAAGGGGCCTCCATGCAGCCCACAAAAGCAAAGAGGGAATTCAAATTACACACCACTCTAACTCATTGATCTTTAATATAATGGATGATATTTAAATCTGAAGACATTTACACTGCAGTCTTGAATGCAAAGAATTGATAACAAGATAGACAGCTGAAACCTCATGTTTTCTAGCTCATCAACAAATTGAGTCTCATGTTCGCATGTGCAGTTTTGCATCTTGTAAACTCGTGTCTTCACTCCCATTTTTAGTCCCATGATCCCCTGTGCACACAGCTATTAGAAGATGGAAATCTAGCAACCTGATCTGTAGTCCCAGTTGGGTAATCAAACATTTAATTGCTAACAATTACCCATTAATGCTTATAAATTAAGTTGCCAAACTACTGCTACAGACTACAAATATTTGCATCCAGACCTGTTTGCAAAAATTGAAGATAACCTGTAAAAAACCTCTACCACAATGACTAACGCTTCCATTGTCATCTGGACTCGTCAGACTGACAAAGAAAATGCAAATATTGCTGCATCAGAAGAGTAATGAGGAAATTAGAAGTTGAACTTGAGGGAACCACGAAACTAAGATTCTAAGTCAAATTCCAGGCTTGCTTGATTTTTTGCCTCATACAGATTCTTTCTCCTTTTCACCATTCCGTCTCTCTTCCTCTGGGTTTCCCAGTGCCTTAACTAAACATCTCAATCCCAGGAGCTCCAGAGAGCTTATTTTAATCTGAATTACTTCCTTTTTTATGTCCTGTCATGCATCTCAGAATCCGTGTTTATTAAAATAGCATATAACAATGTGATTTCAGGTAACACTTCAGAAATCAACATATGCCCTCTACTAACACTCCTAACTAGGACAGGCTGTAACCCTCCCCAGTAATAACAAGCTACACTGCTATGCAGAAAATGTAAACCTACTCTATAAAAGGTTCCACTTCCCATCCTGTTAAGTAAGTTTTGCCTTTTTATAATTGCTTGCTTTCTACTGTCTGGTTTATTAAAGTGATGTGGTTATGATCTTGCCCATGTGACCTCTCTCTTTGCTTGCAAGGGAAATGTTGGAGTGGCATTGCAAGCATTGGGACTTCAAGGCTACATTTAAATTAGCAAATTCAAAAGTGTCTGGAAGCATTCCCAGGACTAGAACAAAACTGTTTATACAGTCAACTGCTAAGCTGTTCTCTGGCATGAATTTGGACCATCCCAGCTCCTTCTCCCCCTGAATGGTTCTTGGGGACAGTATGGCCAGGAATCGGTCCCAGTGGCACTACCCATGAAGTTCCCACTTTTTTGGAGGATAAATGCGTTTCCTAGCATAGATGCTGGCCACTGTCCCCCAGCTGCCTTTGGTGCTTATTCCTGGGTGTAATTTATTTACATGATGAGGCAGAACCAAAATGCCTTGAACTTGGTGCCCAGGCAGTTTTCTTTGCAGAATAACAATAGAGGCAACTGTTGTACGTGGCAGGGACCAGAATTAGCCTCTATCATGTATGGCAAAGGGTGATGCATATGCAAAATTAAGCTCACCGTCCCAACCGTGGGCACATATCAATTAGGTCTGAATAGTGCAATAGCTGAGCACAATAAAGACAGCAAAAGCAAGGCCCTAAGCTGACAACTAATGTCTCTTGTCGCAGTATCAGGCTCAAACACTCTGCCAAGGAAGCAGTGCCAGAGGAACTGTGGAAAAAAGAGGGTCTGACGGTTTAACAGGATTTTAGTAATTTTTTTTTTTTCTTTTTAATTTACCAGAGTGCTTTATTCTTTTTAAATAACTCTGAAGGGATCATCTAATTCTATAGATAAACCATTGTAGTCACCAGCCCAACTCACTGCTGCCAAATTAACTGAAATGGCTGCTGGACACAACACTTGCTTTTACTGAGAATGCAAGTTGTTCAAGGACTGCATACTTTCTTTATGTCTTTTTCTCCCTCCCCTGGGGTCTCTCTCCCCTCTTTTTCACCTTTTTCTTCTCCTCCGCGATGCCCAAGATGGTTCCATCAGTCTTGCAAATATTAATTCTCAGTGTAAACAGAATTTGTCAGGTACGGGAGGATGTAAATGGAAAATTAATTGAGGAGCAATGTGTAGACTCGTTATACGATGTCCTCAGCATGCATACTCAAGCAGAAGCCAGTTATTGCCTTACTGCCCCTCAAAACCCCTCCCACATGTGGAGCACAAGGCTTTTTAAACATTGCCTGATAATCAATTATCCTTCTTTGGTTCTGTACAAGTTCACTGTTACACAGCAGAGCTGACTGCACAGCCAGAATGGAGCCATTGCCCTTCACTTGCTCAAGGCCTGACCCAAATACAGCCCCAGGAGAGCCATGAAGCAAGGCTTTTCCACAGTCTGCTTTATAAGGCAATCAGTCCTGCAGTAAAGGTCAGGCTTTCTTCAGCTGGAAGGTTGCTTTTAACTTGCTCTGGTCAGTAGTGGTCAGCAAACATTATTGACCATAGTTCACTGCTGTGCATAGGAGATGGTTCTCATTTTTGGAGCTTCTTGATGACCTTTGACAACTGATTGATGAATTTTACTGCTTTGTCTGTTTCATAAAATGTCCACAGATTATGATGCAGTTCAAATCATTAGCTACAGATGCTTTTTGTAAATAGAAATTTCTTGAGTGATTCATAGCAATTATTTGTAATCTGTGTTATTTTGACTAGACTCAGTTGATGACATAGTGATTTTTTTGGCTTATTGATTAGAAAGAGGTTTGGAGTTCTCAATTATTGTATTTGTAGGTAAGAATCCAGAATACTGTTTCAGTTAATAGTCTTTCAGTCCAGAAGAGATAATAGTCTACTCACTCTACCTCCTTGAATGGCACAGGCCAGAGGTTTCAAGTAGTTCTTTTACCCCATGCTTGGATGTATAAATACAAGCAAAGTGTTATCTCCTAGAAAATCATCCAGTGTTTCTTTTAAGCCATATAGAATTCTCCTGCTTTCAATAGAAACCCCAGATGTTCCCGTGACTTCCTTCTCATTAAAATAATTTGCTACAGTATTCCTGGGAAACTAATAGAAGTAGCTGAGAATATGAGAAGAATTCATAATGATTTTTCTTTAATATTTTGCCAGCAAAAGTTTCATAGTTATAGATGGAGGTTTGGGCCGTTGCTGTCATTATACCTGCTTTAGTGACATGGTTAGTCTAGACCCTTTTTATCTGGTCAATGGAGAAAAATAAGCTATCCCAGATGGATTGCACTTGCCAAGGCTGGTCTCTCTACTAACTGCAATAGGAAGCTAGAACAGCCAATGCATACCTTAACTGCTCCAGCTACATAATCAAATCTAGGTGGGAAATACCCTGGCTCTACTTGCTCATCTGTAAGGTTGGGTTTTGGAGATAAGGTGCCCATGCACAAGGCTGGAGTCACACAAGGAAATCTATCACCTTTCCGTCTCTAGCAATTCTCACTGGTCTTCTCTGGTAGCACTGAGGTTTATTTTAAAGAATCCATCTGGCCTAAGGTTGTTTCCACACTCTGACTCTTTCTCAAGCTCATCAGTACCCTGAGTCTCTTTTTACTTACCAGGGAAAGGTAGAAGCTAGATCTTTGACATGCAGAATATTAACTTTCTAAATCCTACTTTATTTCAGCATTTACTTGCCTAGGTAATTTCTATTTATTTTTGACACATTCCAAGATTATGTCTATAGAGATTTATGAAGGAAAGTACAACTGATACAAAGGACTCTGCTTTGTTCCCTTAACCTCCCCCTGATCACCACCGACACTGTCTTTCTGAGATGACTTTACCTCCTTTCACATTTCCATTTTCGCTCTTCCTCACAACAGTTTCTCTGCACTCAGCAGCCTGCAAGCAGCGCTGTAAAGTCTTCCAGTAAATGTCTCATTTAAAGAGCAAGGAAGCCTGAATTAAACAGGTCAGAGACTCTTGCTGGCCTGAGTTAATGGAGATGTCTTTTATCAAGACGTCAGCTGCAGACAGTTCAGCACTGCCAGAGTCGTGACAAACTGTCTTCCCACAGTTGAACAGTGTGTGAACAATGGTCCACAATGAAGGTGTGTGATGGTCTCTGGATTGGGCTGTGGCTCATTTTTAGGTGCTTGTTCTTAATTCAGGGCCACAGCTTATGACCTCATATAGGTGAACTGAGCAAGAAAGGCTCAAAGGCACACTAGAAATCACATCATCTTTGTCCAGTCTTGTTAATAAATTATGTTACATCCTGCAACCAGTGGAAAATAAGGATGTGTGATATGGATATGTGTGATATGGAAAATAAGGATGTGTGATCTATGTGATATCTATAGAAGACAATCTGACAAGTCTGGAATGTGAAGTAATTCTAATTGGTGTAACTGAAGCCAGAATTCGGTACAACATTGTCCAATAGCTAGAAATTTAATGGTCATAATAGTGCTTCTCTCCAGTTTATACGCAAAAGCATCTAGTAGTGGAAGATGATGTACTGGTAGTGATGCATTGCAATTACAAGATTATGCTTTTGAAAATCAGCACTGCTCTTGAAGCTTCCGAAATCGTGCCAACCTGTACTATGGAGCAATCATTAGGGTAATGAATAATTTTCCTTGGGTGGTGTTTGCCATCACTTGACAATTTCATAAATGAGAGCATTTCAGAAGTGACAAAACCTTCATCCTTGCTGAAAAAGAAAAGTTAATTAAAGCCAAGCTTTCTGTTCCAAAGCACACACTCAGAGCATCAGCACACGCAAGAAGTTTCCCTACAAATGCTTTTTCTGGTGCAGCAAACCATCTCGTGTTTTCACATTTATTTCCAGCGTTAGAAGTTTCCTCATTTTGACAAAATGTGTTCCCTGTATTTTTAGAGCTGGGTTAAAACTTCATTCTTGAGGAGAGAAGACGGGGCAGTCACAGAGCCACTCCCCAGTACATGATGAGGACCAAATGTCAGAAGTGCTGAAGCTAACGGGGAAGCAACAGTGCTCTTTGCTTCCCTGCCCCTGTCTTTACTTCTCCCTTCCTCCCTGTGTCTGACCTCCTGCACCAGGAAACCTGCCCTCAGTTTGCAGATTGTGCTGGTGTTATCCTGCCTGAGAAACAAACAAACAAACAGCAAGCCCCATCTGTGAAGAGAAGATACCATTAATATATAACCACGAGGGTCAGAAAAACTAGTGAGAGTGCAAACAAGGGCAAGAGCGTGTTTGCAGTGTGTTCAGGGTGGATTGCCCAACACTGAGGGAAGCAAAACATGAAAGTTACACTTCCGCCAGACAACATGAGTGACTTGTCAAAAAGTCTTGTTAAAGGTTACTCTTGCCTTCCCTCACCCACCTTTCTCTTCCCCCTATTGCTTTCCTCTTGTTCAGTAAGTAGGTTGTGATTAAGTCTTCCGAAATAGGAAAGAAATGGTACTTTACACATTTCTCAAAACAATTAATGTCAAATGAAAGATGGGGATGGCTTTGCAGAGGAAAACACAGACCAGAAAGAGCTTCCCAAGCCTGGGCTGTATGCAGTGGTGGTTCAGGACTTCTCACCCAGGGGTGATGGGTCATGCAGCACTGAGCAGTAGGCAAGGTAATGTCCACATCTTCTTTCATCAGAGAAGCAGGACTAACCCACATCACCATTCATCACCCTTTCCTGAAAAGAGTGGGCTGATAGTTCACAAGAATCAATAGAAGATCACTGTAATGGGGAGCTATCCTGGAGTAACAGAGTGCTTTTTCCTGCCCACAATACTCTCACATTTGTTAGAGAGCAGAAGCTGAGATACCTGATTGTGACTGAAACCCCGGAGTCCTCCACCTCCTCTGCAAGTTACCCAGCAGTTACTTTTCTGTCAAGGCTGTAGCTGCTGGTGGGGTTGAAGCAAACAGTCAGGACTGTCCCTGTGTCCTGGGCACATACGATGGAGGGCATGGCAGGGTTTGTGTTCCCTGGCTGAATTCCCTCAGTGTAACCACCCAGCAACAGCCCATGCAGCTGATTACTGCAGAGAGTCCTGGATGTTGAAATGCACCCAGTCCCTTAGGGCTTTCTCCTTGCATAATCTGTCTTTTCACTCCTCATCTTGTCCTGCCTGGTTTATTGTTATTATTATTATTATTTTCTTTTTCTCAAATGATCTCACTGGAATATACAGCGACCAATACCCTTTAAATCTATTAAGAAGGCTGTAGAGATAGTTTACATCCTCCCTTCCCATTTCAGAAGCCAACTTTTTAAGGCTGTTAGAGCAGTGTCCCACAGGTGACCAGGGTTCAAAGCTGCTTGAGATACTCAGCCAGTCATTCAGGAGTTGCAAGAGCTTTCACTGTTAGAGAAAAGAACATTACTACAGCAAGAAAGCATGATTAAGTCCTGACTTAATGCTTGAAGCTTGTCCCAGCAATTCTGAACCCACTGACAGCACCTTTTGATGCACCTGCATAGGATCAGCCCCTTTGCTTCAGCCCAGCCCTCAGCTCAAGCACTGCTTGCTCCAATGTACACACAAGGGCTTCACTGGGGACAACAATAATGGAAACATAAAACATCATATTAACAACACATATCAAATACACACTTCGGGCTATATTGTTCTGTTGGGCTGCTTCTGCCATTGATCTAATCTCTTCACCTTTGGCATTGAAAACGTGTTTTAATTAACCCAATAGCAAAGCATTCGGCCGAGACAGTCTGATCATTTTTAACTTTATTTTCCTGGATGAAAACAATGCTGGCCAAATTCACTGTACACTGTCACCTTAATTACCTGTCTCAGACAATCCCTTTCCTACTCACTCGCAGTTTATCACAGTATAACACAAAAACTCTTCCTCTAAAAAAAACTTTAAATGCTTCTGAGATTCAAACCGTAGATTGCTTGTGCAGCTATAATCTTAAAAAACATCTGCTACATTTGTGTGGTAAAGGAAGTCTCTTTAGAATACAGCCTTTGATTTCTATAAAAGACAAATCAGGCCACATGTTTTTGTTTTGAATGCTTCTCATCACAAGAGGAAATTTTCTGCAGCTTGGAATTTTGAAGGCATGAAAAATGTATTTATTTTCTTAAACAAAGAGCCTACATAAGAACATCAACAAAACTCCTCGGAAGTGTTAAGAACCATTCCTCTATCATCTTTAAAGAAACACTAGCGACTGCCTGACCCACATTTTGATCTACCTTTGTGTCTTAAATTTATCTGGGTCACATCATGCCCTTGATCATTGCATATAACTCCCACTGACATCTCAGACCTGAGGAGGTTCACCCATCATTAGTTCTGAAGCTGCTAATAGCCCTGACTACCAGAAGATCAGGAGATTTCACTGGGCTTTTCTTTATTTGTCTCTCAGAGAAAGCGTGGTGATAGTAGCGGTTTGACAAACAAGGTTTGACACCAGTGTGAATTGAAGGTATGAGTCAATGGTACCTTGTAGCCTTGTGAGTTCAGAACAGATTTGGGGTTTTTCCCAATTCTGAAGTAGCTGATCTTTAAGACACTATTAAAAATAAAAGCCACCAGTTCTTCTTGGGGAACCCTTTGGTTTAGATTTCAAAACTGTTTCATTGCTGTCCATTTCTTCCACCTACATCTCCTCTCTCTTCTTTGTGGAGATAATAGGAATGCCTATGCCAGTCTTTTCAAAACCAACCACACTTGGAGAGGATCACCTTTTACATTCACCATTCACCCAGATCCTTCATACTTGGGCTCCCTTCTCTGCACCTTTTCCCCAGAAACTGCTGAGCTAAAATGGTCCCTGTTGCCTCCCAGCCACTGCAAAAGGAGTCCACACCTTCCTGCAGGACAGGAAGGGACAGGGAGGGAGCAGCAGGGATGTGTTGCAGGACCACAGCTCAGCTCTGCACAGCCAGTTCCATCAGTGGCACATCTAGAATAGTGCAGCTCACAGCTCTAAAACACAATCTCTGTTGTCTTTCACTGATGGCAGATGAGTTCAATTAACAGCCAGTTTCTCCCCTTGATGAGCTTCTGACTACCAAGATTGTTTTTATTTCTGTATGGCAGAAATGTAGTTTTGCCCCAGTTTGAAATGCAGAAGGTAGTGTCCTGATAGAGGAAAATAATTGTGATTAAATATAAAAAACTCAGATCACCATCCTCATACTAAATCCTTTACATTTTTGGAGGCCTGTCAAGCAGGTATGACTAAAAAGTGTCCTGCTGATAGCAGCTGTGGCTTGGAGCACATCCTTTTGAGTGATAACTGCTGTCAAAGCGAGGAGACAAGCAACGAGGGCAGGAAGGCACTTCAGTTATATCAGCTTGCATAGCTTTCCTATAATTAGTATTTTCACTCAGTAGAAACACTTCATTAACTGTCAGTTATTTTTGTTTTGTGGAGGAATTGTTTTCAGTTCACTCATTTTTCTTATAGTCACTCAGTGTTAAGCAATCTTTCATTCATCCCACGCTTTAATGCCAAAGATGTTTCAACGTTCAAATATACAAGCCTCTGTCAACCTTAGGTCTTGTCCAGAGCTCCCTGAAGTCAGTACAAAGGTACCAGTTACCTCCAGCCAGTTTAGGGTCCACCAGTGTCTGTGGCTCTCTGCTTTTCTTGGTGAGCATCTCATCAGATTCAGCTTTAATATTCTGTGAAATGCAGTATCCTTCTAAAAGGATAGTGGACTCTGTTTCATCTGAAGATTTACTTCAAAAGGGGATTATCTTCCTTTTGTATGTGGAGTACAGAAAGTCCACAGAGGTATATTTTGACAGGTGGGGAGGCTTTGTCATGCACTTGATCACGCATGGCTCTGCCAGAGGTACCAGGCCTTGAGCAGAGTGTATAATGGATCAGAGCTCTCCCTGATCACGCATGGCTCTGCCAGAGGTACCAGGCCTTGAGCAGAGTGTATAATGGATCAGAGCTCTCCCTGATCACGCATGGCTCTGCCAGAGGTACCAGGCCTTGAGCAGAGTGTATAATGGATCAGCGCTCTCCCCGAGCTCCCCCCACCCTATTTGCTCTGTGGAAATTCCTTATGCAATCAACAAGCCAAGCTCCTCCACCCCACGTTCCCCGCCATTTGTAAGAGAGAGCACAGTGCAAAAGCAGGCTGGAGTCTGCTGGTAAATAATGGCAGATGTTTTCCATTACAGCAAAGGAGCCTCTTGTGCAATTAGAGAGAGAGCTTTAGAAAAAAATTTGCACAGAATAACTGTGTATTTACATAGTTGGGAAATTGCTTTTCTGATAGAGAATCAGATTTGCAAAACACTTGGTGCATCTCTTTTTCTGTAATCATGTCTTCCTCTTGCCCTCAGATGCAGTATTCCATGTAAACAACTGCCTCCTCTCCTTAGTGCCTTCATCTGTATCATGTATGGAGAGAGATCCTGGAATAGTTCTCATTCAAGCATTTGTCCAAAGTCTACAGGAATGCATGGAATGATTCCCAGGGGATTCAGCGAGTTTTGGATCGGGTGCAGTGCACACATGGAGCAATCGGCTGGCTCTCCCCTGCCAGGTTTCATCTCTGATTAATGAATGTGCAATTTAACAGAGATTCACTAAACCTTTCAAGTGCACCAGAGCTCAGGTTTTACCTGTGAGAGCTGGGGTGTACTCATTTGTGAGCAGAGGAAAGCCAAGCCCCAAATTCACTCTTGAGCTGAGTTTGAGAGTTGTATGACTGCCTTCCCTTCTGACATTTCCTATTCAGTTTTAGTCTGTTTGGAACTTCTAGCATTCTGGGAAGTTCAAGCATGAATTTCACTTTTATTGAGGCAGAAGTATCAGCTATGTTGAACCAGCAAGCAGTCAGGATTGTGCTTTACTATGAATCTAAATCCCTTTTCAAAACTATCCAGGTTTGGGGAAAATTCAGGCACAGATTCACATAATACCATTGTAGTTAGACTTTCAGCTCTTCTTTTCAGTTATGACACTGAGTTTTAATGTATTTAGCCTTTTTTAATAGGAATAATCTTGTTTCTCAACCATAAAGCAAGTGCAGGTGAGGATGCAGTAGCTGTCTGGGTATCACTGCAGGATTTAAGAGAGGGAGGAAGGCTTCTGCAATCCCTCACACTGGATGAAGTTCTGACTCTTAGCTCCTGCGTTCTGGGATGGAGAGGACAAGAACAGCTCTTTTCCAAAGAGCTCAGCTGCCAGCAGTTCCCATTACGCCGCCGTGACTCAGCACCTAACGTGAGCTCTGGCCCTGACACAAGCAGGGTGAAGAGAAAAAGAAATACTCGGTGACCCTTGGAGCAGCGTGTCTTTGCCAACAGCACTCCGAGGCTTTGTATATTAATGAAGTAGTAAATTAATTAATTCATGTTGCCGACTCACATACCTTCATTTCATAAGACCTAATTCTGTTATCAAGAAGCTAAATTCAGCCCCCAGCTTACCTACATGATACCACTGTGGAGCTCAAGAGATGCCTCATGCAAACATTTAGGGGCAGTTTTTGGCCTGATGTGGCTTACAGACAGCCATGGGGCATTTTCATTCTTGTAAGTAAAGATTCCTTCAGAAGCTTGGCAAAGTGAAACCTCAGACATTTTTGGGCTCTTTGCCCAACTTGAGAACAAGGGGCACAAAAAGAGGTTCATTTTTCTCACCAGCTACAAATTTGATTGACATGGAGGGCTGGTCCTTTTAAGCTGAGATCTGGCCTGGGTTCAATCTACTTGGAAGCCTAGTTACAGAAGCATTAAAACAACTTTAACAGAGATTTTGTCAACCTATCAAAGACAAATCAAGAGTGATTTCCCTGATGCCTCTGCTGAACTGGGTAAATTTCATTTATTGACTTCAAGCACTGCGTGCTGGCAATTTTTCTCTCTGTCTTTTCCTCCAGAGAAATTTGACATGATCAGATCTACTCTGAGTTTCACAATCAGATTTCCTTTCCCCTTCCTCTCTCCTCCTTTGCAGGGTGCTTTGAGTGTTGCTACCAGGTATGCAGTATGTGTAGGCATTGGTATGTCAGAGACAAAAGACAGGCCAAGTTCAGAAGTGTGCCTGACTGGAGCAAACTCAATAGAGTGTCCTTTAATCTGTCCTGCACTTTCCTTGGCTTGTATCACATCTACGGGACTACCCAGGTGAATCAAGCTTGGCTTTTATGGGACCTCAGCTTGATGTGTGGGGCCTCAGCTGGATGTAATTGCAGTGCAACAAACGGCAAGTTCATAGGATGGAGGAGGAAAAAGAAGCACGATGTGGAAGGGGGTATGTGTGTGTATAAATGTCACATTCAGGTAATACTGATCAACTAGAGGAAATGTTCCTTTGGGCAAGAATGGACATCACGTGGTTGGGGACACTGGATTTCGATGCACGTGCAGTAAGTCAGAGTAGGGCTGTCTGAAGAATTCCCTGCAGTACCAGAAAGACTCATAGGGGCTCATCTGGGTCCAGAGGCTCCAGTTTGATGTCATACTGATTTTGAATTTGCATGGCACATACATCACACCAATAACCAGTGATACTTACCCCGTGGCCCTGAGCAAAGCAGAGAGACCCGTGCATGGCTGCCCGGCTCATCTTCTGGGGGAGAAACTGTTGCAAGCACAAAAGTACCCCAATGTTCTGACCAGTTTTCTGGGGTTTGCGAGGGTAAAGCTCAGTGTGACTGATACAGCTTGGCACATTCCTTGGAGTTCGCAAGGAGTTTGAATGAAACCCAAGTAAGCCTCAGTGATTTCAACACTGCAGTGCACTTGTACCAGCATAGACTTCAGTGTGCATCTCAGCCTTGAAGGAAACACTGTCCCACACAGTGCAATGCAAATATGTTTTTAAAGCCAACAGCAGTCACTTACAATCATTGTAAGAGCAGAAACAGACCGAGCTCCTCCCATGTAGAGCCTTCCCCAGCTCCTTGTGCATGTGCAGAGCTGGCCTGGGGCTTGTTAGGAAAAACATGCAATGGCAGAAACAAAGGTACAAGAGGTTCCAAGCGCCCAGAGGCACCCCAGGGTGCAAACAGGTGTTGCCCTTGCTGGTAATCATTTGTCACCACTCCTGAAGATCAGTCAACTGAAAGGTGGACCTGGAAGAGCTTCCTCCCAAATGCACATCCCTCTCCCTCATCCCATGAGCTGCATAGAGCTGTGGACAGCAGGGCACTGGCCATCCTCTGCATCTGCACTGGGTCAGGACCTACTGTGCCTCTGCTTAGAGCAAGCCTGGCACATCTGTCCTTGGTTCTGTCCCTTTCCTGGAGGAGAAAACCAAAGCTAAGCAAGATTCAAGCGATGTGCTCAGAGTCAGACTGTGATTCAGTGATCAGCTGAGAAAGCAGACATGCTGTGCTAGCCACTATTCCTGTTTGTTCCAAGTTAATGTGGATGGATTTATTCAACGCATATTTATTTCAGAGTTTCTTTTTCATGACATTTCCTCAATTTCTTGACTTACAGTTTTCATTATTGTGAAATTTGATTACAGAACCTGGCAAAATCGCAGAGCAAGGCATGTTTCCACCATGCAATTTCACTCCAAACCAACCCCTTTCAGCCTGAGGACTGCATGGAGAGAGGATCGATTCTGAGTTTGCCAAGTGATATGAGCATGAACTAATATTCTGATTTTATTTGAACCCTACCAAGAATATTTCATACACTTGAAATGCTTACTCCTTTCTTTTTCTCCTCTTTACCTCATGGAATAGTGAAATAATACGGAAATGAGGGAACACCACTTCTGGCTCCTCAGTAATGCGAGCTACTTTGTCCTTTGCTTTCTGTTTCTTTCTCAGTACAGATATTCCCTGATCAGAGCAGGGTAGCAGAATACAGAGATTCTCACAATGTCAAAATGTAGCATGCTGGCCTGGAGCAACTTCTCAATTCTTCACATTTATGTGACACTATGAAAGTAAGTAAAAGCCATGATTTTATTTTGTGCCCTAGCAGCTAGAATTTACATAAACTTATAGAGGTCTTGAAATCACAAATGCTAAGTGAAGTATTGCTTATCATTAAAATAAATCACTGTCACTGAAGACTAAAACATGATTAAAAGTTGCTTTCTAGAATAGTCTGTCTGGTCATACAATGCAACCAACAAACAGGTTTTTATTCAGCATACTGTAGATCGTATACATTACATCAATCTCTATTTTTATTCTACAATATCACACTTAATATCATAGAGTTACCTCCCTTACTTATGTTTAATTTGGCTTTATGTCTGTTTATTTTCTTTGTCATGTCATTTTTTCCTCTTCTTACTAGTTTTATTTGGCACTTGTATAACAACACTTTGGAAACATTAAGTAATTAACCTTCCTAATACTCCTGGGAGGTACTGTAGGCTACATAAGCCTTACCTTGCCTCCCACTTCATGATGAAATAAGTAGGACTTGTCTGATTTGCATAAGGATGAAAGGAAAATCATCTGAGCCAAGACTCAAATCTGGGGAGCCTAGTTTGGATTTGTCCCTTTCCCCTTGTACACAAGAGCTGGTTTACAGCTGTTTGTTGATTCAGATTAAGCAGGAATGGGCAAACTAAGGGGTCACACCCCCTTCCTTGAGCTCCTTGTCATTCACTTGGGGCATTCCCTAGCCAAACACCCATGCTACCATCCCCACCCAGCAGCATCACTGCCGCACAAGGAACAAAAGCTAAGGCTGGGACAAGCAATCCTTTTGGCACCAGTGTTGCAGGAGTGCCCAGAAATGCAAATGAGAGCAAGACCTTCTCTGGTGGATACTACGCAGACCTCTATGAAACATGGTCCTTATCTTTAACAGCTCAAAAGTTTCTCTGTACATGCACCTTCTGGCTGAGTACTGACCCCACTACTAGCTATTAGAGAGCTATCATTCAGATGTGGCTTGCAAAGAAAGACAGAATTGGAAAAGCAGTGTCCGCAGGGGATGGCTGGAAGGGAACTACCTTTGTAACTTTACAGCTGAGATTTGCAATAGGTAGGATAATATTATCAGAGAGAGGAGTAAGAATAGGGCTAAGTAAGTCAACTCAATCACAGGGACAAAGGCTGCCCCAGGAAGCCAGCTCCTGGGAAGCGTAATGGCAGGTCTATACCTCAAGAAAGAGGAGGGCTGCTTTGTGCAACAGGGAGCAGGAAAAGCAGTGGGAAGAATAAACCCAGGGAAGGCCCTCCAATACCTCAGGTACCCCGTGCCTTGCCCTTGGGGTATGTGTGGCTCAGAGCAGTGGTGTAGCCGCAGGAGCAGGGAAGTCCAAGCACTGCATGGAAGGTTGTGGGGGCAAAAGTCTTTTGTAGAAAAGCAGCCTTTGTGTAGAGACTGCTCAGCCTTATGAGAGGGAGAAGGGAATACAGAGGAGCTGTGTTGAGGGAGCCCCCCGCACCTCAAGCCATAGAATCATAGAATCATAGAATAGTTAAGGTTGGAAAGGATCTTAAGATCATCCAGTTCCAACCCCCCTGCCATAAGCAGGGACACCTCACACTAAACCATGGCACCCAAGGCTCTGTCCAACCTGGCCTTGAACACTGCCAGGGATGGAGCACTCACAACCTCCCTGGCCAACCCATTCCAGTGCCTCAGCACCCTCACAGCAAAGAATTTCTTCCTTAGATCCAATCTAAACCTCCCCTGTTTAAGGTTGAACCCATTCCCCCTTGTCCTGTCACTGCAGTCCCTAATGAAGAGCCCCTCCCCAGCATCCCTATAGGCCCCTTTCACCTGGGCAGCCCTTTGCTTCCAGCCAAGCTACTTCCACTGCAGGTTTTGCTTCTTGGGATGAGTTTGGCCTCCCTCTTTTGCAAACTCTTTCAGTGAACTGTGAGTAAGCATAAACGATTCAGGAGCACCCTTTAGCTGCCAAGTCCTTGGGTTTGGCAATCCTCCATCATTCATCTTTGTGCTCAAGGTTATTACAGACTGGTTGGTGAGAAGTGTGAGAGCTCTGGTGCACTGCAGCACTGGGACAGGTTCCCATGGAGGATTTCTTACAGCGTAGCTGAAACCAGAAAGGCTGAGAGGAGGAACAGCATGGATTCAGCATGTTTCTTCCAGTGTCATACCTGTGGTGGACTGGATAGCTATGCCTATCCAGCAGTGAATCATAGCAGTAACCCTGTGCATGCTCAAGCATTGCTGCCTCATGTGCCAGCATGCACTTCTTACATGCTCCTGGCTGCTTAGATTGCATCAAGAGCAATGCCGCATGCTACCCATGCACTGCTGCAACACCAGTGCCAGGTCTCCAGCTTCTTAAACTAGAGTCATATCTGCATGAGAAGACTGTTATCAGACCATTCCCTGTGCCTTTTCCAAAGAGGAGGAAGGTGAACTGGGGACCACAGGGAACAGCAAGGGTTTTGCTGGAATATGCACATGTGTGTATGTGGAATACACAACTGTATAATGGAAAAGCACAGTTTGAAATGCTGTGAAGTAGGCCAGTGGTGGGCTGAAATGTCAGCACTTCTCTCCTTTTTATGTGGTAGTAGAATAAGATTAAATTCTCCTTAAATGCCATCGTGGCTTCTGCCTTATTAGAGTCATCTCTCATAATATTTTTAGAGTATTGTGTGGAATCCACTTAAACAAATCCCCATGAAATTAAGAGAGCTGTTGGAATAATCTGGCTGTTGTGCAGTGGGCTCTGCCTTGCAAAGCAAGGTTTTCCTGTGTGCTTGCAGAGGGAAAGCAGGCACCAGCTTCCCTGTTATTCATATTTAAGTACCTCAGAAGGCACCGAGATACTTGCAACAATATTGTATCATACTGCTATTTGAGCAAGGAGAGAAAGAGCTTTGAATAATTAAAATCAATTAAAAGGCTAAAGGATAGGGATTCCTCTTGTCTTCTGAGAACACTTTACAGCAGTGGGTAAATGTTTTCTTGCCTTTCCCAATAATTATCTCTCTCAAACACACCTACCCACACACAGCCATGTGCAGCCACAGTCTCTCCTGGTTTAGATCTCAGACGATCTCAAGGTCAGTTATGTGAGAGCACAGCACCCGCGGCTGGAGCCCCGCACCAGCTCTGACAGTGGGTTCCCAAGGAAGTCAGCTCCTGCTGCCGCAGCCTGGGCACCACTGGTAACCAAAACCTGCTCTTGCAAGTCTGTGCCTTCAAATCCTGCTGGCAATCTGCAGGTGCTGAATTGGGCTGAAAGTGCCAAAAACAAGGGGAATCCTAGCGCCTCAGTTGAAGCTAAAATGAAGCACTTTGAGTGTCTCTGTGTGTGCCTGGGTTGGGTTCCCAGCCTGGGAGCAGTATGGTACAAGAGCACTTTCATCACACCAAGATGCAGTTCAGAAGATTAAGGTCTCTCATCTTGAAAATAGAACTAACAAAACCCAGAACCCAAGAGGACCCTTGATCTGCTCCATCAGCTGACGGCTCCTCTGACTCAGGGCACCTCCACCTGAACGCCCACTGAGCTCTGCTGTTCCTGGTAATGATGCAGCCCTGTGAGGCAACAACGTGCGGATTGCATTATCTTCTGATGAGGTGGCACTCGGAGCAATGATGCAATCAGCGTGAGCCCCGAGAAGCTTTCTGTCTCCTCATCACCCTCCTCCCCCTGCTGCATCCCTCTGCTGCTCCTGAGAGCCCCAACTGTTTGGTTTTCTCTGCTGCCTCATTCACAAACCCCATCACTTCCCATTACTTCCCATAGCATAAAATCCCTGGAACAGGCTGACACCTGCCCTGCAATAAAACAGCAGCTTGTGAGCAAGTGCATAAAGAGGCCTTTGGGTTTGGGTTGGCTTCAGAATTTATCAGTTTATTTCTGCTGTGATTTGGGGAGCACAAACATCTTTACATCAGCAAACAGCACACAAGAGGGTTTGTACCACAGCGAGGAATGAAAAGCCAGCTCCTACCTTGGCACTGCCCCCGGAGGGAAGAACACCCCTGCACGATATTACTTATTCCCCAGAAAGTTATTATAAGTGTTTAATAGTTAACTTAGCCTTTCATAGCTCTTGCTCCCCGTCAGCACCTTCTTGCCTCCTTCCCTACTTCACAGCTTAAGGGGTTTAATTGAAACTATGGAAATATTTTTGCAAAACACAGGAACAAAATGACATCTTTGCTTTTGGGTGAGAATGTTTGGAATTTCCGTTTTTCTGTGGTTTTCACAGGGAAAAACAAATCTGTTTGCTGGTTTATGGTGGGTGTTTTCCCCCAAATGAAATAAGTTTGAGACTATATACGAATAGGGAGATAAATGCACCAGGGTATGTTCCAGACAACAGGGTGCAGGGAAAGCTCCTGCACTGCCCAGCAGGGTGCTGGTCACTGTCAGGAGTGGAGGACAGAGGCAGGGTGAGCGTTCAGGCTCAGGCTGACTCAGAGGACTGGAAACAAATTCATCCTCGTCTGCCCCTGAGCATGATCTCCATTCAGGGCACTGGGAGCCATCACAACAGGGGACGGGGCAGCGCAATCAGTGTAAATAAATTAAAAAGAGCTGGCAAGAACATTTCCAGGGGTCCCCATTAAAGAAAACGTTTTAGCGCGATCCTGAATTGCCCTGTGTGTTCTTGTGTTAGAAAAGCATGTGCACTCTCTTTTCCCTAATATTTTTAGCTCAGCTCCCTTAAGAAAGCACAGACAAAGCCATCTCCCTTCTCCCTAGGTTCCTGGATAGCAACAGCATTGAGTAGTTTTCTGTGGTTCAGATGCGTTTCAAACATGGGACAATTGCCAGGACTTCATTAAGTGAACAACATGTGAATGTAACCACATATAATACTGCTTACATCCATATAGTGCAGAGCTCCTCTGCATGAAAGCAGATGTTATGGAAACAGCCCAAGTCAAATAAGCAAGGGAAGATTACCTCCATAATGAGCTAAAAATTAGTTCTGCACCCTCTTAAAGGGATGACAAAAAAAACCACCCCAACATGTTTTCACAGAATAAACAACATTAGTGGCACAGACACCCAGGCAGGTATCAACAAGTGTAAAGCATTTGCTCTCTCAGTATCCCATATATAAACATTTTAAAGATCAATTCCGATGCAAGCACATCCAAGTGCATCCGAGCAGATATCAATGACTTCTTCCAGTGTACAAATCATACCAAGTAAAAATTCTCTGAATTTCTTTGCTTCTTAGACCCTAATTTATTATCTGGCTATGAGGAAAGTGCTGTCACCACTCAAGTGTTCGGACAGATCGACACGAACTAATTATAGTCTATAAAATTATTAAGGTTGAAATAACATCGGTTTACATATTTGTTATTTTTAAAAAAATACCTTTGATATATACATCCTCCTGCTGTGTGTTGTCATTTGCGTACACAGGGTATTCCCTCCAGTTTTAGTATGGAAATCACACACACACACACACACTTTTTCCTCTACATCTGCCTTAAAATACTCTTCTCCCATAGTTGCGCATCCCTATCCAGCAGTCCTCGTGCTCTTACCAGCAGTGGTGAAGGAAAGTGGCTTGCTATGGTCAGCAAGTTATCCATTTTAATTGATAACTTCTTGGTCAGCATTCATCTGGAACCAATGTTGCTCACATTATCATCACTGCTGATTGGAGCACAGGCTTTATGGTTTGATGTTAATGGGGAAAATGAAGGGGTTTATTGGAAAAGGCAGCCAGAACGAGTCAGTGTTACTGGGCAAGAAGCCTGGGGGTTTTCCCTGCTTTCCCCCATGTTCTATCCCTTCCTGGCTTACTCAAAAGGCACAGAAGGAGGAACTTTAAAGGCAAGTCCCTTCTTGGTTGCTCTCTGCACACATGGACACTTTCTTCACCCCTCATTCCCCTGTGCTCCATCCAAAAAATACAGCGAGGAGGAAGCAGGGAAGGGGCAATGTAACCAGTTTCAAAGAAAAACTTTTCTCCTCATCAGCAGTGCTGAAATTCTTTGACAAAGCCTCTCTTTCTGCACAATATGAACAGGCAGACACGCTTCGTTCGCTTCGCCTCTCTTCTCCCAGGAGGAGAGAAGTTAAGAACCTGAGAGAGGAGAGATTTTTATAGCTCTTCATTACTTCAAAATGAACACTTTATTTCAAATTTCAGCATATTTTTGCTCCAGCTTTTTCAGATGAGGCATCGAATGAAAGGACTTCTCTAACCGCTTTTTGTCTAAACATTTTTGAGAGTGGGGGAATCATTAAAACGTAGATGCATGAGTCTTTGCATTTTGCAATTTGCCTTACATCGAGTAATAGTTATTTGTCTGAGCTAAATTAATGTTGATGGATTTCTTTCATATTTCTTCCTCACTCTGAATAAGATTCACTGAATGTAGTTTTTAAATGTCATTACATATGTGGAGTTAATTCACATCTGCATTTTTGTGCTGGGAGGGGTAACCTATTTTCTGCTTCCACTCTCCGTAGCAGGGCTCACATGTTTCAGGGGCTAGTTCTGCCATTCACTTCTTTCAAAGAGCCCTGATTGGCTTCAGTGGGAGTTAAAAGCACTTCAGGGCTTTAAGAAAGAGGTCTGATCAGTTTTTAAAGTGTTCAAAGCTGAATGGATTTAACTATTATCTGGGAGTTTTCAGAAGTTTCTTTCAGTGACAATATGATCCTCGGTGCACTTAGTGTGGGGTTTTTTTTTAAAAGGATTTGGTATATTGTGGCAATAACTACAGAGAAAATGCTGAAATCAGTTGTTCGTCCAGCAGAAAATCACAGCCCATCGACGTGAGGTGGGAAGCGCGGCTCTGAGACCTCAGGACAGGCAAGCATTCAGCTCCTGGGCACGCGGGGAGCTGGAGACCCAACAATGCTGATTAAGAACCTACAACAACTCGATGTTGTCTGCTCCAACCATGAATTACTCCTGGTCTGAAGCCACTGGCCTGTTGCCCTTCTGATCCTGGTTTCACCGGGGCTCTGCTGACATGGACCTGGCTGGAGGATTAGCTCCTGTCCTCTGGAAATCACCAAAATGCTTGGCAGATATGGAGGGTGTTTGACAAAGCACCTGGGATTTTGGGGTTTGAAGTATGACAAGCACGTGTTCTTCCATGATCCTGCATTGCCCCTGTGATCCATCACCACACTTAAAAATAAGCACATCTCAGAGCTTAAGTACCTGCATAAGGCTTGGCATATGGTTAAGTGCTCGGCTGAAATGGAGCAACCATAGAAGTAAAAGCCCAAATCTTAGCTAATGGAAATTGGAATAGCACCACTGATTGCAAGGGACTACCCTAATTAGCACCAGCAGAGAGCCGGAGCTTTATGAAGCATAAAACACAGCTCTACAGTACATCCCACCAGAACCCAACAGCCTTAACTCTGACCTTTACATTCATATTAGTTTGGTTATTCCAGTTACAACAGTAAAGTGCTCTTAACGGGATACAGTGAATACTGAGGCTTACATGTGTGTTTATAGAAAAAATATATATTTATCAAACTGACAGCTGACTTTTAGTTAATTATTTATAATTGCATTTTCTGGAGAATATTACTGAATGCCTGATTTGAGGGGAAAAAAATGCATAACCATGTTGATTTGTGGCAGAATTATGCATGTGTATGGCTTTTCACATGAAGCTGATCAATATGTGTCATTAGTGTCTACATACATAATTTTTATGGCTCTTTTTAATAGGGTTTGCTTTATGTTTTATTTTGAGATTGCTAATGAAAAGACAGCTATTTATTTAGAGGTCAGCGTTAAGCTTGTTGTGATGAAATATGTATTTACTTTCTTTGTACTTGATAAGAATAATGCATGTACGTTTATTATGTCGGTAGCATGAGATTTATGACATCCGCCACTATTAATGTCTTGGCTTTTCAGTGCTTAGGTTTTGTAAATGAGCTGATAAGTAGATACACTGTTGTTGCTCAGCAACCTTCATTGAAAGTTTTAAACAAAATATTTTCATTTTGGAATTTCCCAGGTAGTTTTCTTAGCTTTTCTTTACGTGTGTGCTTTCGATGTCCCTGCATTTGTTACAAGGAGATACCTCTCTTGGGGTTTTTTCTTTAACTAAAAAGCAAGTTTCAGCCTGTGATCCACAGCTTCTCCTTCAGTCCTAACTTTTTTTTCCCTAGACCAGGTCAGCCTGGTGGAGGGGGGATATTGGGTGACCAGACACCCACCGTGCTTTCATATCACCAACCCCACCTGCACTTCTGACCATGGCAGGTCATTACTCCCCAGCAAAGGCATCAACCCCACACTTCCCCACCTGACCCTGTGTTCAGGAGTGCTTGGCACAGGGTTAATGTTATTGCCATTGATGCTTCACAAATGTTTTTCTATTTATTCCTTTTTCTAGCCATATGTTTCATGGCAGCTGTCCCTGAGTGCCTCTGGAAACCCACCTGTAATGTTAAAAGCTGGGTTAAGTCACACTGCAGGGCCTCTGGTTTGCTGTTAGAAAAGGAAAAACTAAATAACAACCCCCCAAAATCTCTGTGCTCACATTCAACATTGAAATTGCATTTTCTTTCTAATTCCCATAATTGCCTGACTCTTCAGGTGCCGGATGAGACATCAAACCCTTCAATCACGGCTATGATCCTTCAATAACTATTCACTCTCTTCCTTCTCGAGCTCTTTGTGGGGGCACAATGTTCATGGGTGTGAAAGGCCTGTATCAGTTTAATCCCTCTGTCTTTGCTTGTCGTGCTTTGGTGCATTCAATACTTTTGTCAGGCATAATTGGAGCTGGGTAATGAGGAGATGAGTTCTGAGCCGAAGTTAAATAGTTACAAGGTGTGTGAGCTTGTCCCACACACAGAGGCAGGAATTACAGGCTGAGGAATAAAAGTGTTTCTTGTCAGTGTGATCTGAGAGGTGTCGGAGGAGCAGCTATCAAGAACAAAACAAGCCCAGGGCTGCTTTGACCTGGCCCCATATGCAGACGGCCCGGAACCTAATATTTGTTTAGAAGGAATGTATATGTATGAAAAAGGAAGAAGCAAGACAGCATGTCTGTGCATTAAAAAAGAGGTATTTTTAGCACAGCTCCCACCTAACTTAACAAGCCATGGCAGTAAACTGAGGAGGTATGGAGTGCATTGTCTGAACACCCCAATTGCCCATCTCACCCCAACAGTGTGCCCAAGACAGTGGGGTTGTACCAGACTCACAGAGGCAGCTGGGAGCAGAGTCCCTCTGTCCAGATGAACACCAGGCTGCTTTTATAGCTGGGTTATTTTAAATCCCCTGGCTTGTGTGAGTTGTGCTGAAGGGGAAAGGGTGTGGAGGAGTCAGAGCTGCAGCTCCGAAAGGTGCAGCATCCAGCAGCTGCTCAGGAAACCTCTGAAATCCCCACGTCACCGGGCTGGGAAGGGCAGCGAGGGGAAGTGCAAAACCCACTGCGTATTCACTGCAGCCAAAGGTGTTTCCTTTAACTCCCCTTCACTGAACGGAGGAGGGGGAAAGGGTGGAAGGACCAGCCAAAAAACCTGAGCAGGCAGCTTGGTGCTCATTTTAAGAGAAGCCACTTTCACAGGGAAAAAGGGAGCATTAACCCTTCTGCTCATGGGATGCATACTGAGTGTTCGGACAGGAAAGCAGCATCCCCAAGGGGCTGGCACTGTGCCTGGGGTGTCTGAGGGGTCTGGATGCTGCAAATTTCCAGTATTTTGCTCACTTAGGAATTAGGGCCTCTGTACTTCAGGGTGGCTTTGGCAGGTCTCGTTCTGCCCCTCTCGCAGGGAGAAGATGTGGAGAAGAGTGGTTTAGTACAAATGATGATCAAATCTTCAGTGTGATGTGGTACCTGAGCTCTCAACCACAGCACGACCTGCAAGTGTGTCTGAATAGCACTAGAAAGAAAGTATTTGGAAGTAAAACTCTCAGTTCCATTTGGAAGTAAGACTTCATGTTGGAAGTAAAACCTCATTTGGAAGGAAAACTCTCAGTGTCCTCAGAAATCAAGTATTCTCGATGACAGGAGAACACGTGTTCCTACTCTTCATCCCAGATCCACCTCATTTCACAGAATTGTCCAATTTCTCTCCAGTCCTCCTTGCCTCCCCCAGGAGAACTCATTGGACTGAGATTCTCAACCCCTTTGACTCCTGTCCTCTTTATTGGGGTAATTCTGGAAAATGCAGGTTTATTAGTTGTCTCTCAGCAGCATCTGCATCAATCGTTGCATCAGCTTCCCCTGAGCATGGTGAAACTTGTTGGTGCTGGGGTGGAAGAAGGCTTTATGAAAAAGCATTGTTTTTCCCCGCTGGCTTCACGCAAGTACAGCCAGGATGAAGCTCCTCACTCACACATGTTGGCTTTCTGCCTCACAAGGTCTCCAGAACACCCAATGGATGTGGAACAGGGGCTTCTCCTTTCCCACCTGCAGACCCATCACAGCCAAACCACGCCAGTTTTTAACCTGTTTTTAAATCCAAAGGCAATCCAGGTGATGACATAATGACTGTGGGAGCAATGCCACATGGGGCACATGGTGACACAGCTAAGGAAAAGCCTGGGCTGTCCTCCAAATCCCTGCCAGCATCAGAGAAACCCCCAGGTGAGCTGCAAGGCTGCATCCTGGCCGTGGTGATCTGCTCACACCTGGCTTCCTTCCCTCACACCAGTGGTGGGGTTGGCTACTTTGATGGGTTTCGAGCATCAGTGGAAAGCTTGGAGGAGGGCACGGTCAATGGCAGCGCCACACAAGGGCTGGAGATGCTGTGCTGGTGAGAGCACCAGGGGAAGAAGCCCGTTGCAGTGGGCTGCTCGAGTCTGGGGCTCAGATTTGTAGCTTTGCTCTTTGTCGTTCCTCTGGGAACGTGTTGCAGCCTGTGGGAGCATTAGGGTTAGGCCAGAAGGTGCTGGTGAGAGCAGCTGTAACTGTCGCAGTCTGGACGTGCTTCTTAACATGTCAGAGATGCTGTCTGACAGTCTGCTTGCCCAACGCATGCAAGCCCCATAAAAAGCATGTTGACATAAGGGAGAGTGGACCTCCTTGAGGTTTCTTGTTGCCTCCAGCTCCAGAGATGGCACTGAGCTCCAGAAAAGGGTGGTGTAGGCTCTCATGGCCGTAACACTCTTGCCATAAATCCCATGATGGGATTTATGTGTGGGGAATTAGAACAACCCCATTTTTTTATAAAGCTTCCAGCAAGTGTAGATCATTTGTTCTTTTTTTTAACCTTTGTTAAGACATTTGCAAGTGGTCCAGTCCTGCCTCAGCACACAGGCAGCCTTTGAAAGCCATGGGAGGTTTTCCAGTGGCTTTAAGGAGGTTGGAGCAGCTCAGCCATTATCATACTGCAGCCAGGTCATTTCTAAAGCAAGATTGCAGGAGAGATATTTCTCTGCCAAGCTGGGCCCTGGGAACACAGGTGCCTCCTTGTTATATTAGTTTGTTAGAAATGTTATGGGAACAATTGAGGGAAGAGTGGCTTCAGCCCTGCACTGACTGGGAGCTGTTGTCTGTCATAAAAGCCCAAGGCCTGAGAGTGTATCCAAAGCAAAATACTCAGGGATAAAACAGCAGGAGTGGGAACTACTTTTAAAAGCTTCAGTAAATGTAAATGTACTTAATTTTTCCCCAAAAGCTCTGATCAGACTTAATAAAACTCCTTGAGACCTAGGATGTGGCAAATACAACCCAGAAAGAGTGATGCACTCCTGTAGCATCCCCAAAACCCATAGTCCCATCACACACCTTGCCCTGTGAGCAGACACAAGAGAACACACATGGTATATTTTCATTTCTTAATGAGTATGTAAGTATCTTTTCACTGTGACCTGAATTAAAACGAGTTATCATCCAGGGACACCAAAACTTAAGTAGCATGAAAAAGACTTTCTGCCCCTGTGCCAGCAGCAGCCCCCTGCATGGTCAGAGTGTGTTGCTTCTGTGCCTCCCTCCCCATCCTCTCCCCACCAGTCTCTGCAATCTTCCTCTCAAGCAATGGGTCTCCCTATTAAAATCTTAGATGTGTAAACTGCTACTCAGAGCCCCTCAGACCCCTCCCATCATTGTCCATGCTGTGGCCCAGCCCTGAACATGAAATGAAAGTTGAATGGTTTATGTAGGGACAGAGGTTCCAAGGAGGATATTGGCCCCTTTCCCAACCTGATGAAATCAGGGAAAACTCCTCCTGTCACTTCAATGGGGTTTAGTAAGAGCCTTTCATGAGCAGCGTGCTCCTGCCTGCTTGCTGGCCGCTCTGACCTGATCTGTCAAGGGCCTGATGTCTGTGCACTTTGCTCTTCCCATAGTGTGGAAGAGAGGATATGAAAGAGGATGTTACAGAGTCAGGACAGCAATTTTGTCTCTTGCCATCCTGCTTTGATAAGAGGAGAAGGAAAACAAACAGTACCATAACTATCATGTTCAGGACAAACTGCTTGGCAACAGCTCTTAAAAGAGGAGGAAAAGTCAAAATGTCTCTTCATGATTAGGTAAAATTATTTAAAATCACATATACTCAGAGCCAGTGAAAGCCCAAATGCTGGGCAGGACACGGCTGCAGAATGGCCCGTACCCCCCCGAATAGCACTGTGGTATCCTGGCAGCACAAAGAATAGTAATTTGGGTGTCCTGCCTTTTAGAAGCCGCTGTCCTGGCTGATGGTGTCCAGGAGGGAAGGTGGTCCTGCCTCAGGCCCTGTGCCCCACTCCTACTGCTCTAAAACTCACTTTCTGCTTGGTACAGTGGCCATGGAGCCCAGGGGTGGCAGCAGGAGGGCTCAGGACTTGTTCAGCCTGGACAAGAGAAGGCTCCTGAAGGGGAGACCTGAGAGCAGCTCCAGGGCCTAAAGGGGCTGCAGGGAACCTGGAGAGGGGCTTGGGACAAGGGCCTGTAGGGACAGGCCAAGGGCAATGGCTTGAACCTGCCAGAACAGGGCAGACTGAGCTGAGCTCTGAGGCAGAATCTGTTCCCTGTGAGGGTGCTGAGGCGCTGGCCCAGGGTGATGGCCCAGAGAAGCTGTGGCTGCCCCATCCCTGGCAGTGCTCAAGGCCAGGTTGGACACAGGGGCTTGGAGCAAGCTGCTGCAGTGTAAGGGGTCCCTGCCTGTGGCAGGGGTTGGAGATGGAGGAGCTTTAAGGTCCCTTCCAACCCAAACCAGGTTGGGATTCTGTGATCACGTCAGCTACATCAGTCCCTGCTGAGGGCAGGCAGTGTCAAAACACACACATCTCAGGGCTGGGCTTGAGTGTCTTTGCTTTGTCTTTTTGTTTTCACCTGCAGAAGCCAAAAGCATTAACAACGCTCAATGGGCAGCGCAGGGCAATCTGCCTTCTTGGGCAATGCACAGACCTACACCAGACACCAGTGTCTGAGCTTGCACGGGGTGTCTCACCTGTTTACCAAAGAAGGCAAAGCAATCCAGCATCAAAACAACCCAAACAAACAAACACCATCTTTCTCTGGTGCTTTGTAGATGAGCTACAAGTAAACAGCAATGCCCATGAGCAGTTAGACAGCCGTGTTTAGTGAGATCTGTTTCAGAGATTAACAACTGAATTTAAAGCTCATCATGCTGCTGCTATTCGGTCAGTCTCAGAATATCATGGAAATGGAAATAATTAGGCTGCAGGTTGCAGTAGCTGTTAGGAAACAGTGGCAGAACAATGAAAGAAAAGTTGAAAAGAAGCACTTCAGTAAGAGGCCTCTGACATAGTAAAAGTCATTGGTTAATGGTATGCTAATCAAAACATCATAGGGAGTCGCAATTTCATATGGAGAGGTGGCAGGGAAACCATACTCAACTGAGTAAAGGTTAGCTGAACATAACATATGTAACTTAATACAAGTAAACCAGTATCAGCAGAAGTCAGAGACCAATCCTGAAGTGACTGAATGAGTGAATAACAACTGTTTCCACTGGTACAGCCTGAGCATAATATTTCTTTGTTTTCATGAAGAAATACAAAAGGTTAAGTTTGTGCAAAAAGAAGTTGCATTCTCCATGACTTTTATCATGCTTGAAAATGGGCTGTAATAAAGAATGATTTAAAAAACCTTCTCTTACTCAGGAGAAGCAATACAAAAAACGTTGCCCATCCTGAGTCTGAGCTGTCCACCCAACAGCCTGAGTCCATTACCAAAGCCCACACCTTTCACAACAGAATAAGGGAGCATTCCTGGCCCTACACTCCCTTCTTTCTCTCTTTCCCCAGGGAGATGAGGTCATGTAAGCTCCAGTGAAATGCTGGTTTCCAGGGATTTTGCAGTCAGGTAAAGTGCATTGATTTCAAGATATAAGGACATATGCATATGCAGTGTTTCACTTCCCAGCTCCACTGTAAAAGCCGAATGTGACGCTTCAGGGGGTGCTCATTGTCACCCACATGGCACTGCCAGGAGACATGGTGCTATTCTGCAGCTTTGGTTGCAGTAACCATCACATTCCCCAGCAGATGCTCAGATGCTTGTTCCAGTATTTTGTTGCTGACCCTTGGCAGTCCCAGGAAGCACCAAGGGGCTCAGGTAAGTCCCCTGGGACCTAACCCCTGCAAGGAGCGGACACTGTCCAAGAGGACACCCCATGGTCCTGTGGGTAACTGAATGGTTGTGGGGACACCTGCCAGGCTCTTGTAGCCAGACTGGAAAAGTGCAAACCTGAGATCTGTCACATCTGCCCTCCTGCGTGGCTCATTATTTGCTTGTGGATTGCGTGGCTCTGCTGGGCAGGCCTGGCAAGCCCATGAGGTGTCTGCTCCTTCACGACTGCTCAGGCTGGAGACTCACACAGATTGTGTAACGCAATAAAAGCCATCCTAGAACAGCGTATGTCCAATAGACCTGGATTGCTTTGCAAAACAGGCGTGTTTTTGGCTGGGCAGGGTGGATCTGGCTGCACCTAACCTGTCGGGTGGCATCAAAGGAGGCACAAGGTTGAAAGTGGGTGAAGGAGACAAAAGGCAGGGTTGGGAGAGAAGCTTGGGTGGAGGACAAGAAGCGGGAGAGGTGGCAGATGAGAGGCTGGAGTGTGGGCCGTGGTACCATTACGTACTCTGCAACGCTGCCTAAGGAATTAGCTGGAGAGTGAGTGTGGAGAGAAAGGCAAGAGTTGTGCCAGAGCAGGAGTGTTTATTGGATGCACTGGATGAATGCACCACCCAGGTGTGCTCAGGAACAAAGACCCTGGCTCTCCATCACTGGAGGCTTCTCTGCACCTAGGAGTGGCCAAAGCACCTCAGTGCCCTGCGCCTCCACCACCCAGACTCTCCCCAAAATCCCATTTTCCTGCCTTCTCCCTCCTTTTCCCTGGCAATGCTCTATGGGAAAGGCAGCAGAGCTTGCTCCTGTTTGATGTGACAGGGGCAGCTCGAGCACAGACAGGGCACTACCAGGGCCTGTTTGTGTGCAAGAGCCTGGTAGGAGGAAGCAAAGGGATAATTCAAAGACTGGCACTGCTTGCTTCCACCCCGAGAAGAGAAGGAGCAATTCCACACACGGCACATCCCGTCACCCCAACAGACTGACTTGTCCAGACCAGTCAGCCTTTGTGCAACAATTAAACTTCACCGAAATGGTAAAGCCAGTCTCTATAAATCCAGATCCAAACCGAGTCTTTTTTATGACGGAGGCCACAGCTTAATATAATTAACTGTGACTTACACGCTGGTTACTCTGGTGTGATGTCAGCTTCTCCACACTGTTTATTTTAATTAAAACAGAAATTGTAGGTCTTGAGTGCTGGTAATTACAGCCCGTGGACTCAATTTGCCAAAGCCCCTAATTAACCTGTTATGTGTCTACCTGACTTGAGGTGTTAGTTGAAACATGACTGGTGCAGTGGCATTATGTTGTCTGCAGTGATGGAAATACAGTAGCAAGACATGACAGGCTCTGTGATAGGGGATCCATATTTCAAGCTATTCTGCATGACATGCCTTTCACTTTTATGTAGATTACCAGTTTCCTACCTGAGACTTTGTAAGTGATAGACTAGCAGAGAAAATGGATTTGATGAGAAATACCCCTTTTCCAGAATAATTGTCTCCTGTATGTGCTCAGAAGGG
The DNA here is from genome assembly GCA_002631895.1 of Agapornis roseicollis. NCBI lineage: Eukaryota > Metazoa > Chordata > Aves > Psittaciformes > Psittacidae > Agapornis > Agapornis roseicollis. The sequence goes on from NDXB01020605.1 coordinate 89,053, forward strand.
CTTGGAAATCTCGTGTCTGTGTGGGAGCAGATTGCAGGAGGGCAGTGGATAGGGCACACTCCTGTGAGGATATCTTTACTCTGGAGGAAGGCCGGTCATTTTCAACCATAACACAAATGCTTTGCCCAGCCCTGGCAGCTCCCTCTGCCTCAAGACACTTTGAAATGCAGGCACTTCTCTCCCAGTTCAGCCACAACTCACATCTTTTCAGTCCTTCTTTAATTTCCCATCCTGTGCTTGTTGTCACATCGAATATATTAATTCCCACAGTAAAGGCTCTGCATGCTCCCTTGTCCCCGTGTCTCCACAGCTCCTCTAGTTTCTCTCTTCTTGACTTGTGCAGATCAGCCAGATGTTTCAGCACAACCAGGAGTTTTGCCATTGCCCAAAGTGGTCCTGATCAGGGCCTGGAGATAGACACATGCTTCCCTGCTTTTTCCATGCTTGCAAAGCCACAGGTCTCCGTGAGCCTGGAGCCACGCTGACAACAAAGGGCATTAATTCAACCTGTAAAATCCAATCTTCCAAAACTGAGCGCTTTGCATAGAAAAAAAAAAAGGCTTTTCTGCCTCTACAGAGCTTGAACCTGTGTTTCTGAAGGCAAAATATATACAAGGTACGGATTAGGCAGTTATCTGCTTAGATTTGCCATTTCATTGTCTTTTCTTATGAAACTTCCCTTTGCTCATTTCTGCCCTTTGCATAGAGTGATTTTGCAGATATCTCATTGAAGTGAACAATGCAAAGGAACGTGGAGAGCCAATACCAAATGTAGTTTCTTACTGGCCTTGATGTACCCATCCATCTTCAAAAATCTTTGTTTTCAGTTGACAACACTCCTCTATACTTGAACTTTCAAAGGAAGTCAGTCTGCTGGTTTAGGTACAAACATGAGACATGGAACCTCAATTTGCTCCTTAATTGGGTGCCATAAAAAATGAAGGAACTTAATTTATGGGCTATATATCTGAAAAGAGAGGGTGCTCTCCATCCAGTTTGTCCTAAAGACGTAGAAATGCGAAATCCTTTCCGCAGGCTGCTTTTCTTCTCAGTTAGTAGTTAATAACACAGGATACCAAAGTTCCCCAAACCATTTTAAGCACTTTGTTTCCTGCAGATTTCCCTTACATTTTGTGGGGAGAGGGAGTGTATTCCTTGTAACTGCTCATCAGTCAAAGCTGCATTAGTCCATGAGAGGAGAGCTGAGGGAAGGAGAGGGGAGGAGAGGGAAAGGTACGCTGTGCATGCATGGTACATGTTAGCCAACATCTCACAACACATTAATCTTCACTCGCAAGGAGAGACAGGCCAACTCCTTGGGGCTTCGCCACTATAACCCTCTCCTCCTCATTCATGAAGATAAATGCCCTCAGAGTGATCAGCCATCGCACAGGCTTTATGCATGTGCCAGATGGCTGTCTTGTAAATTAGTCAGAGAGAAACCTTCTCTATGGAGAGTAAAGAGGCAGCAGTGTAGCAGTGAGCTTCCCAGAGGTGCGACATCCAGCCACCCATCCATCCATCCCTCCCTGCAATTCCATGTGCTTCCGTGTGATGAGCTGGCAGTTTGTCCATCTTCACCAGCTGGGCGGAGCTGGGCTGGGGTAGCCCCGTTCCCATGGAGATTGCTACTGCTTCCCCACGTACCATTACGGTGCAAATGACAGGGTTTTCCTAAATCCATCCCCCAGGAGCGTCTCACGCAAGGCTCGTGAGGAAACAGCGAAGAGTACAATGGGTGTGGAGCTTTCTGGGGCTTGAGGAACAAGCCATGACAGCGCATCACCTGGCGTGATCTTGTGCTTGCTTTCTCTCTTCCTCCCTTCTAGAGGTCGGGAGCCTGTGACCTCACTTAACCCGGCAGGTATCCACACTGATGCCAGGCAGGAGTTGCTTTTCCCAGCTGTGGGGATGTTGGGAGGGCAGGGACTGGAGCACACTAACACTGACTTCCCTATGCACTCCCTCCCTCTCCTTGTCATCCCCATGGACTCTCTTCCTTCAGACTGTGACATACCCAAGCAATGGCTGAAGCAGAGAAGCAAATATTGTGGATAGAGTCCTGAAGCCAGCAGTGAAGCTGGACTTCACCAGCCTTTGCAAGTCTGAACCTGGTCTGCGCATCCTATCAGCCACTGTCTCCTCCCACCCCAAGGATCTGAATTACCAGTGAGGATAGCCTAATCCAGACTAAAACCTTGAATTAATAAGAAAGAGATTAAGTTTATTTCAACAGCAAACTCTAAACTGTTCACAACAGGCATGAGTCTTCTTGTACAGGAGAAGATTCTCTCTTTTCCTTTGGAAACCAATGACCAAATTCCCACCCAGTGCCTCCAGGATCTTGGCCTAAATTGCTTCATGTATTAGAAATTATTCCAGGTAATTATATTTCTGTTGAACCAAGGGAGAGACAGAAATGGTAACACTAAGTATTTTTATTATTAATATCGCTGACAGTTGCAAGGTTCTCACTAGAATGGGAAGCTCAGAGTGTCTTAAATTGACATAAATGAAAGAAAGACCCATGGGCTCTCAGCACTGTTTCATGTCTTGAAGAAATACCCAGGAAACTTAGAAACACAATTAGCAGAATGCTGTTAGATCATTTATAATAGAAAACCCCACAGATTCGTTAAAATGGCTGGTTCCAGCTGTTTGCAGTGCACAGGGTTAACCAGAGGGTTTCTCCTGCAGTGCTATGGGACACTGTTTGACAGCATGGTGTGTTAATCTTCACACAATATGCATGGAAACCACTGGACAGGTCTTCATGAACTGGATCAGAGAGCAGCATCAGAGCTGCCTGCTTCCTTCAGCTGCATTCACATAGATGCATGCCAGGGAGAAACAACTTTGTCCTAAGCTGTTGCATATCACTGCATCAACTTGTAGACATGTACTAGACAGCTTGAGGAAGAGAGTGCCATGAATCAGCCAGTTGAAAGGGGCTGTTTTCTAAATGGGATCAAACTGCTCCAGGCTCAGATTTGAGCCTCAGATTCCTGCTGAAGACCAGAAATATTTATTCTTCTCATTTATCTGTGAGACCCACTGTTTTCCCACAGGTCTCCCCACCTGCATGTGCAAGCACCTGGGCTGGTACCTCCTCCAGGTTGGGCAATGTGGGTCAGTAACACTATTGCTCAACCACAGAGCCCCACTGCACTCTGGCATAGACCAATGTGAGCTCTGCCATCCCTGGGGTCAAGAGGCTCAAACACCTCTAGGTTACAGGTCAGGAGTCAATAAACCAATATATTTAGGCTGCAAGTTCCTAGCAGCAGGGACTGTTGCTTTGTTCTGTGTTTGGATAGTGTCCTGCCTGGGGGGCCATGGCTCTGGGTTAGGGCCCTGCAATGCCACACTAATACAGTGAAATTAAAGAATAAAATATCAGCAATAGCCATAGCAATTAGCACTTGCTTTGACTCGTTGCCACAGACCCACCAACCACAAACATTAGTCAGGGTTTATGATCATGTCTTCCAAACTGTGAATGCTTGCAAAACACCTACTATCTCTTCACACATGGAGAAGGGGGCAAAAGTCAGAAAAAACAATTGCCTACAACAGATCTCATCACCCACATTCCTCTGAGTTGCCAGTGTTTGGCTCTAGCTGTAAATGTCTCTCCTTGCTCCAGCTCCACCAAGTGCTCAGGTACTCATCTCCTTCAGGTAAGGTCATACACTGCATCTCCAGTGGGGAAGCAAAGGAAGGATGATGCTCAGCTGGGTTTCTTCTTTCTGTCATTGAGTGTCAGCCACAGCATGAGTTAAAATAGGGGCATAATAGGATAAATGAAAGGGAGTGATTGAGAAGATGTGGGCGACTTGACAGACAAGCAAGCTCCTTGCATGTTGATGAGAATGGCATTATCCAGGCAGTGGTTGATTTCTTTTTGTGTCTTGTTTAAAGGGAAAGCATCTTTGAGCAGCTTGGATTTCTTGAAGAATAATAGCTATACTGCAGGAAAATCCTACATCTTCCCAGTGAATCAATTCTACATTCATTTAACCCAAAAAGGCCACAAGGCAAATTAAAACAAACAATTTTAAAAGCAATCCAGTATGGGACAGGAAACCTTCGTATGAGTTGTCAGCCTAATACACAAAGAATAGGTCTGTGAATAATGGTAACCCATTGTGAAACAATCTGATATGTCAAGGAGATTTTAATAAACCAGAGCATCAAAACAATGGAAAGTCTGCCAGCACTCACAAACTACATGTGAGAAAGGCTCTTGCGGCCTCTGTGTTCATCTTTCATCAGAGATGCTTGCTAACACTGTCACACAATTCTGCTTTTATAGTATATGCTTCACTCGCATGCATTATTCTCAGGCATTTACTGCGGCCCTGCAATTTGGAGAGGTACAGAACACTGAGCTCTACTGAAGGAAAAGGCGTAGATGGATTTGAAAGCAGCTCTTGCTGAAGGAGCCTTAAGGCCTAGGTGTGTTTACAACCTTGACAAAGTTGCAGAAAGATGAAAGAGAAGGGGCAGAAAAACATATAATTAAAGTAGCGTGATGTTACCGTGCTCTTATAAACACAGGATGGATATGGAGCAGTTTTACCGCGAGAGATGCTGTTCTGTTGTCACCAACTTTCCCATACAGCGGGCATTCAGGCACAGAATGGCCAAAATAAGACATCGAGACTGCTTCTGTGAAAGGTACATCCTGAAGAGGAGCCCCATTAAGTTCAGAAAGCTAGTTTAGAGAGAGCAACAGTAAGGAACACTTTAGTTATGAAACAGAATACTCGGCAGGCAGTTTAAAGAAGGCGGTCCAGGTCAAAGCTGTTGTGACAGGAGAGAACTTTTAAATTGCTCAGGGCTTAAGGGGACCCAGTGTTCCTTCTGATTTAGGAATTGGTTCCAGCTGAAGATGGGCCAGCTCAGGATCCACGAACAGATACAAACTCACATTGCAGGGGAGAGTAGGAACTGATGGCTAGGATTAGGCTTCTCAAGCATTTTATCTATTATCTTGATAGTGACAGTAACCCAAACCAGGTAACCCTGAGGTAGATAGAAGAAGCCATTCCACAAACATTTACAGATAATTTCTTGATTTGAGGTTCTGGTTTGAAATCTAGTAATAATCAGCGAGAGGAAATAACATTCATCAGGGTGTTGTTCACAATGTCCTAGTATTAGACTCAGCTACTGCTGTTACTGGTATGATGGTTTTGCTCTGTAGTATGCTGCTTCCCAAACGAGCACAGTATGTACCACAAGCTACTCTGCCTGTACTACTTGGAGTCAATTCACTCATAAGCCAGGAGTACCAATGTGGCAGCACATGGCCATGAAGAGGGACAGGGAAAATGCTGATCCCAGCAGCAGGACAAGCTGCAGCTCTCTGCACAGCAAAGACTGCACCTCGCACTCCTGCCGTCCCCTGTGCAGCAAAGACTGCACCTCGCACTTCTGCTGTCCCCTGTGCAGCAAAGACTGCACCTCGCACTCCTGCTGTCCCCTGCAGTCCCCTGCACAGCAAAGACTGCACCTCGCACTCCTGCTGTCCCCTGTGCAGCAAAGACTGCACCTCGCACTCCTGCTGTCCCCTGCACAGCAAAGACTGCACCTCGCACTCCTGCTGTCCCCTGCTAGCACCTCACAAATCTGTCCCAGCTTCATTTATCCCCCCCAGAAATCATCATCTGGTGGTTGTGTACAGACATCTACAGCTGTGCTCTCCTTCTGTATAGGTTAGAGGAGGTGCCATTGCCCAGCAGGATGTCCAGCCTCTCGCCAAAGACTTTACCCAGTGCTCCACTGTCCTAGCAGCTGGTGGAGTGAGCTGCTTTTGATAGCTTTTAGCTTTCCCTGTGTCAGTGCTTGACCCAAAATGATACTCTGGATGATTCCCAGCCGTAGCAGCAAACCACTGAGCATCACATGATCTGCAAGTGAAACCCACTTGTCTAGTATTTGGCTGACACTCTCCTGCCACAGCACTTCCACCACTACCCCAATGTGCCTGACGCATGGCCCCTTGTCCAGACCTGGCCACTGAGGCAGCACAGGGTCCTGAAGCAGAGCATGAAACTGTCTCTGCAGCCACAGCATGACCATGGCTCTAAGGCAGAATGCGCTTCAAATCACATCTGAGCAAGGGAACCCAACCTCTCCCCTGCAAATGTCAAACACCAGCATTGTAACCTGCTGTGGGAGAATCCAGAACTTAGGTTTCCAGCACTTCTTTGCAGGGAAACCACCACAGTGAGTTTGAGAGAAGCTCAGAGCTGTGCAAGCTGCCCAGGCCCTGACAATCTTGCTGTTTATATGGCTAAAGAATAGTAGTCCAGTGAACTGCCCATGAGACTGATCCTTTGGGAGCTGCATCTGGTTCTCTATCATATCACAAATGTTTCACAGAAGTTTGCCATTGCCTCAGTCTCTCCTCTCTGAAATTACATCTCCAAGATATTCAGGAGTAAACAGTTTTGTCACTGCCATTGGGAAGGGTATGGTTTCTGTGCTCCTTACTTGCTGACTGGAGCACGTACAGGTGATATCATGGGATCTTGTACTTACCACGGTCAGTGATGTTACAAGGTACTATTAAAACTGATGAGGTGCCAATGCAGGGCCAAATGACATCTGAAAGAAATAGAAAGGCTGGGCAAAGGAATGGAGGGAAAGCAGAGACCGTGGGATGGTGACCCAGGTTGTGGAGGTACAGCCAAGGACAACAGCAGGGCTGGGAACCAGAACCCCAGCCCCTCCAGGGCCCAGTCATCCTTCCAGAGCAGGTCCGGATCTGTGCTGGCAGGTTTTGTGTCCACACCAACGGCCTCATTTGTGCCCTAAATTAAGCAGGAGATTTCCTGTGTCTGCAGAGATACTGACAGCATCTTTTGGCTGGGTGGAGCCCCAGGTATTCTCTTGTCTCAGATGCCATCCAGAAACATCAGGGATAAAAGTGATACCACTGCTGAGTGGCCCTAGCTGTCATCAGTGATGCTATGACTATTCCTTGTGTGAGCAGGTTACAGCTAAGGAAAGACGAGGTGTGAGGGCTGTGTTTATTTCACTGTATTTTAATGAAGAAATAGGAGCTGCTGTCAGCATTACCCGTGGGTGCATCAGCTACAAATCAACACTTAAATAAATGAAGTAAATGACGTGATGTCAGCTCTAGATTCACAGCAAACTACTTGGTCGGAGCACAGACTGAACACCCTGTAACATAAAGCCAATCCCCAAAATAACCCTTCGGGTAAAAGCCTGAACTAATAACAAGTAGGCGTCCTGTTCTGAAAGGCAAAGAACTCAGGGGACAGAGTGTTAATATTTAGTATCACCAAAACTAATCAACACTGGAGATGTCTGCAAAAACCTAACTCGGGCATCCCTCATCCTCACCTCACACCAGCCAGGGCTGACAGCAGCAGAGCTGTCAGCTGCTCTCTTGGGGCACTTGGTTCCCAAACACGCACCAGCAACCCAGCCTTGGTGGAACCCTGATGGGCACCATCAGTGGGAGTGTTTGGTTGGTGCCAGCCCCGGCAATGGAGCAAGGAGAGGGAAGTGACTCAGGAGCCCAGAGTCCTCCCACCTCTGAGAAGTGGGAGTCGATGCCATCAGAGGTGACTAAGGCACTAACGCAGGTGCCTGCGACAGACGCTGCAGGACCTCTGCTCCCGTCACCAAGTCCTTTCCTGGGATGCTGGGCTGGGCCAGTCCTTGAGCAATGCTGAGACGTCCCAGTTTCTTTACCCAGGGACTGTTGTTAAAGGGGCACTTTGCCTCCAAGCGCCAGGAGGAGTTGCTCTGCCATGTTGGTGCACAGACTGCTGAGGACAGGCTCTGACATTTGTCTGGAAGGGCAATTTCTCCCAGACCTTTCCCATATGATGCATTGCCTCCTGGACACTGGATGGAGGTACAATACTCTCTCTGCTCTCCTGGCCTCCTATGCCTCACAGAGAGCCTGCTTGTCTCACCAAGCACCAGTATTTATATATGAAGCAGTATGCTTGCTGGACTGGCAGTTTTCTGCTGAGTGGTAGCAAACTTTGGCTAAAAATAACACTAATTTAGCCTCTTTGGCCTTCAGTTTAACCACTCAAATGTTCCATTTTGGAGAGGTGACAGCTGCTTTGATCTGCTTCAGTGAAGGTGGATAGAAAGTTTGAAGCTGGCTGGAAGGCAGCTGTTTTTCCACCATGGCCTTCTGGGAAAACCCTGTGTGTAAGAGAAGCATGAAAACATAGGTGATGCCGCAGAGGACCTTAATTAGCAGAGGGAAACATCTTGATTAGTGTATTCTTTGACTCTCTCCGTCAGTTAATGCCTCCTCTAGGTCCCACACTGCTTCTGCACAGTCACCAGTGCAGCTCTGCTTGGTGCAGTTCCAGCCTGCTGAGGTATAGAGAAAGCTGAGCACAGCTGATGAAGAGCTGGACCTTTCAACTGCATCTCTGCCTAACAGGGAGCCTGCTGAATTTACACAGAACCATTGGGCTTTACAGTCTCTGTCCAAGGAGGAAGAGCTCCCCCATGGAGGAGCTCCATGGAGTTTGGGTGCTGCTTTTCTGGCTGTAATTAAGTGCTACTTGGCTAAATGATCTCGTTCAATTTATACGTGATACTTTCCTGGAAGGCTATTAAATGCATGCTATTTTCCTAAGATAGAGGCTTTTGAAGCTATTCCAGGCTTTTATATAAAGAAGCATTTAGACACTTGCAATAAATACGAGGATGGATGCTTTTCTGTGGGTGCCATGTGAGGCCATCAGAGGCAGATAGAGAATTCTCAGCACAGCTGGTTTTGTGTTTGGTGACTGGGTTTGTTCCTCTTACAGGGATACTGCAGAAGTCCAATGGCTTTCACTAGAGACTTGTGCAAAACTGATCTAGCAATAGAAACCCTTGGTGCTGGGCAATCAGGGACTTTCCATGAGTCTGATTGACATGAGAAATGCTGTTTTGAGATGACCCCTCTTCCTCTTACCCATCTTGTCTTCAGTCTTTAAGTATTGAATGTTCTCCCCTTAAAGCAGGTCAGAGCCCTGCCGTTCATGCAAACCCATGCAGAGATGAAGACTGCTCAGGAACCTTGTGGCATGAAGGACATCTCAGGGAATCCAGGTAGGCCAAACATGGGTCTACCCTCTGTGGAAGTCTTCTTCAGCTCTTGCAGGCATAGGCAAGCATCAGTCAGCAACACAGAAGAGCCATGATCAAAACAGGGAGCAAATGGATCAGGCTGCTGCAGTGGCTCTTCTTGTTGAGTCCTTAATCTCTGAAATCAGTAAGAAAATTGGCAAAGGCTATGGCCAAAGCTAGACCGGTGAGCTGGTCACTGCAAAAGCTGAAGAAGCCACTGAGTGACACCAACCAGACTTACTTCTTCCTTAGGAGGGAACTTGGAGCTCTCTTACATATAGAGAGATTGAGAGAGTAGCTTTCAGAGGAACTTGCACAGCTCAATTTCTCTTTGCAGGACAAGCTGGGCAAGTTTGAATCATGAAATGCAGGCTGCAAGTAGAGACGGATTCTGGGGACTGAGAAGGCATCTGAAACCAGACCCTGGCACTGACCGACCTCCAGGCACCCCCCAGTTATGATGTGGGAAGAGCCAGTTCCAAATGCTACACATGGTCCCCAGCTCTATTAAAGTCCAAGCTGATTCTTTTAAATCTAAATATCACCTCATATATAGCCCACATACCCCTCACTTAGGGGTGCTTTAAAATGGGGTCAAGTTCTCCTCTGTCACTTAGCACCGAGGAGGGATTCAAAACCTCAGGAGGAGCCTATTAGATGTTTTAGGGCAGGTTGCCAGTTCTTCTGCCAGCACACAGACTACTACAGATTCTTACACGCACATACATAGCTCAGACTCGCCCTGCGCAGTGACACCAACCACATTTAATTCCTGTGCATACCATTTCCCTTTGCCAGCCTCCTCACTGAGGCTTTCTTCCTTGTTCTCAACAAACACAATTCTAAATTCAGTCCCTGAATTTCCATTAAGGATGAGCAAAACAGAGCTTTGAAACTCCAAAGCTGCTTTAACCCATTTGCTCCTGGAGCTAAAAGCCTCCCAGTTTTGTTCCTAAAACTTTCCCCTACTGACATCTCCATTAAAAAGAGGGGACTAAAAAGGAATTAGCTTTACTAAGGTGGAGCAGTTTCTTTCTCTGGTGTGGTTTTACTTGCAGAGATGTGAGTTAAGGGGATGGTGGTGAATACAATCTGAAGACTGATCTGAGTCTTCTATGAATATTCCTTTGTAGAGCACACTCCAGCCTATTCTGGTCTGTACTTGTGGTTGGTAGTTCAAGGTCACATTAAAGAGGCTGACAGTGCAGCTCAGATCCTGCAGCACCTGCTCGTGCCTTGGCTCTGATAATTTCTTAGAAAATAAAAAAGAAAAACAAGAAAAATACAATTACATGAATAATTGTAGGGAAAACAATAGCAAAGCTCCTGACATGCCATGTGGCTTTCATCTTGATTTCACTGTTTGTATTAAGAAAGGGGCAATATCTGGAACTCATGGTGTATCAGTCAGCACTGATGGAGTTAATCGTGGTCCCTGTTCCTATGGCCATCCACCACTGGGTGAATGTAGCGGTATTGTCCAAGATCACAGCACTGTTAAATGTGCTGCTCTTCCTGGAGCCATAACGTGAAATACTCTGGGCTGTGCTAACAAAGACCTTACACTCCAGTTTGCCTGTGAAAACATGGAGCTTTTCCATGAGCAGTTCCTGGCCCCTGATGGCATCATGATGCAGTCTGTGCTTTTACAGCTCACTGACAGCTGCCTCAGCACATCCAGCATCAGCGCCTGTTTTCTAGGATTTAAAATTGGGCTGTGGAAGAAAGAATTCCATGGGCTGAAAGTGGATATTTCAAGGCTCACGTGGGAAGCCAGTTCCTCACATGGCACCAGAATCTGGCATCTTTGGAGGGTTAATTCATATTTCCTCATATCTGAAACTGGTGAAAGGCACCATGAAAAATGAAAGAATGAAAAGAAATCTGAGCATTAACTTCATATCAGGCATGTTTTACATAGAGCAATGAGCACCCTGTGTATACAGATGTGAAATATATAGTTCCCCAACTGCGAATTAATTATTGATAAATCCACAATGTGATGTAGCAGCAACTTCCAGTGTTCTGTAAGATAAAAGTATTTAATCAACCAGAAGAATCAGATGCAACTGATACCATATAATAAGTGTTATTCTTGTGGAGGTGCCAGCTCCAACCCAACAATTTTAAATTGAAGCTTGCTGGTGTTTTTCATCACCCTGATCTGGTTTGAGCTCTGCACTCTGGATCACCATGCCCTTACCTGTGAAATCATGGGGTTTCTGCTACCTGGTGTGGCCAAGAGAGGGTTTCAGTCACACTGCACAAGCCTGTCCTGGCGTGGGTCCTGGTGTGACCTGCTCCTGCTCCTGCTCCTCCAGCCTCTGTTTCCACCAGCACTACCTCTCATCCTCTCAACCATCTGGGGACAGACACTACAGAGACACTTCATCTGGATGCATGTTATTGACTGGCAAATGGAAGATTCTGCAACATTGTTTGATCTTTTGATTCCAGTCTTTTGAAGAAATGAACCATCACCACCAGAGCTGCCTGTTTTGTAAAGAATTTACTTCTCTCCTCTGGCAAGAAAAGTCCTAAAGGTCTGTTTGCCTGTCCAAGTTTTGCTCTGCTGCAGTTACCTTACTGCATATGTTTCACTGAAACTCCTAAAGCTGTGGTGTTGTCTCAGACCAACATCAGGTACATGGAAAGCAGAATATTTTACTGCACAAATGCAGAGCATTGAGAGTCCGGGTCTGCACCTGTGCAATTACTTTGATGTAGTCATACTGGAGCAAGCAGAGGGGAAAGAAAAGCAGTGCAGACGAAGCTTTCAGCTGACAGAGAAAATAAAAACACAGCTTGTGGTTGTGTGAACTGATCTGTGATAAAAATGTTTGCATAAAATTACATGCAAATGACTGGGAAGTACAAACATCCCCACAAGAAAGTCTGTTCCACTCAGGACCAAAAGCAGAAGTGCTGGCAATATAGGAAGCAAACTTGACCTCAAGAAAGTTACAGGATGAGGGTGTGAGTCTTTTTCAGCTCAAATCAGTGATAAAGCACACGGTTATCTCACTAGGCAGGGAATCAGCCCCTGTGTTTGCAAGCATTGTGCATAGCTCAGAAAGGAATTAGGTAGGCACCCAGATTTTTTGTTGCTTTCACAGATCTTTCAGCTTTATGAAACCTGCAAAAATGTAGCTCATAGGGAGTATTTCTTTGGTACCCCATCAACCTAGTTGAAGGTGGAGATTGGGGTGGGTATTCAAGATGAAGCACAGGAGGCATTTCCAGTCATCCATCCCATACACTTCGCCAAGTTGGGATTATTCCAGGTATCAAAAATCATAAGCCCCAGCCAGTATGGCTGGAAGCTCCAGTGCCCACCTGATGAAGGCAGTTGATCATGTCAGTGTGTCTTGGCCATTTCTTGAAGGAGACTTTGCCTTTCTAAATCTTCCTTCCATCATCGTATATCTTCACATGGCTTCCTCTGTACAGTAAAGGCCACGTCTTTCCTGGTTTTGTGTTAAACCATCTGATTGAGCCACAAGCAGTTTAACAAGGGTCTTCCTGAGATAGTATTATCATAGAATCATAGAACAGTTAAGGTTGGAAAGGACCTTCAGATCATTCAGTTCCAACCCCCCTGCCATAAGCATGGACACCTCACACTAAACCATGGCACCCAAGGCTCTGTCCAACCTGGCCTTGAACACCGCCAGGGATGGAGCACTCACAACCTCCCTGGCCAACCCATTCCAGTGCCTCAGCACCCTCACAGCAAAGAATTTCTTCCTTAGATCCAATCTAAACCTCTCCTGTTTAAGTTTGAATCTGTTACCCCTTGTCCTGTCACTGCAGTCCCTAATGAAGAGCCCCTCCCCAGCATCCCTATAGGCCCCCTTCAGATACTGGAAGGCTGCTCTGAGGTCTCCACGCAGCCTTCTCTTCCCCAGGCTGAACAGCCCCAGCTTTCCCATCGTGTCTTCATATGGGAGCTGCTCCAGTCCCTGCTCATCCTCGTGGCCTCCTCTGGACTGGTTCCAACAGCTCCATGTCCTTTTGATGTTGAGGACACCAGAACTGCACACAGTGCTCCAGGTGAGGTCTCACAAGAGCAGAGCAGAGGGGCGGGATCAGGTCTGCTAGGTCAAAGATATACATCTATATGTAAGTGTTTGTAAATAAAAAATTGGTTTTCGCCCTCATTTTAACCAGAGATAGGAAAAGCAGTAATTATAACTTAAACAGCACTGATGCAAAATCACAACAGCATTTTGGTTGCCTGATCTTATCTTTCCTTTTGAAGGTCTGGCTTGCACAATGATTACAGCTAGCTCTGCAGAGGCTGAGAGATAGCTTAATATTGCTCATAAAGGTTATCACCTCACTGCTTCTCATCATGGCCACACTGTTGTTAATAACCCAAGCTTGAGTTTAACCAGGAATACTTATCTTTAATATATATTTCCTGCTTCCATCTATTTCAGGGAAAGGCATTGAATTTATTGGCAAGAAGGACAAACAAAAACAGGCTCTCCCGAGATGTTAAGCACATATAAAAATCCAGATGTTTCCAGCATCAGGATTTTTTTTCCTTTCTTTGGTCTCTCTTTTCCTGCCAGGCCCACAGGAAAGCACTCACAGAATGAAACCGCTCTGCAATGGTTGCTTTGAGGAGCAAACTCCACAAACAAGAAAAAACAAACAGGCAAAATCAAGCGTTTTCTTCCTTTCTCATTTGTTCGGCTGCTGCTGCTGAGACCCAGGCTCATACCTGGGGTAAAAGGTTTTCCTGTTTCTCCCAAGGCCCCGCTTGTGTGACCTGGGGACTTCTAAGGGTGGGAAAGGGGGGGCACAAAGGGGAGGTCTCATCTTGCAGATCCTTCCTGCAAGACGTCTGAGTGATGACTGCTTATTGATCCTGAGCCTGCGTGTGGTGGTGGAGATAAAGTCGTGTTTGTTGCACATCTCCCTGTGGCCAGGGCATCCTTATCTCTGCTGCAAACTGGGGCCGATACGGCTTCTGCGGGTGCTGAGGGAGGCTGGGGAGGGAAAAGACCTTGTGCTAAGGAATTTCCCTTATTATCTGATTAATCTTTAGGACTTCCCTGCCTTCCTTCCCCTCGTCTTACAATCACACTGTGTATGGGCCTGGAGGACTCCAGGGAATTTGAAGGACACGCTGATTTATTCATTGTTGCATTACTGCATTAATGAAGGGCAGTAGTCTTTCCAACTCGATGGGTTCCTCTAGACTTGATAAAACTCACATAAAAACACTGGGAGGATTCCTCTGCTGCACTGCTGCTACTCCTCTGCTTTATTAAATAGCTGCTGCATTAGATTCTCTGCAAAACATTAGTGCAACTACTGATTTGCATTTATATCAGTTTGATAGTGACCTGTGATAAAAGAATGATACTATAGCATCTTGCTGATGCTACTTTTCTTCTCTGAGCATTATTTCTCAATATCTCGCTCCTTCCTGACCTAGCAGTAATGATGTCAATGAAAACTTTTCGTTTGATGTGAGAGGGAGTAGGAAAGAACTCACCCTTAGATTCCTTACACAAGCCTGGCTCTCTTTAAAGTGACTGAAAAAATCTATGTGTCCAGTTTGCACAGGGAAATCATGTTAATTGTCCCTTCTGGCTGGTACCAAAAAATACAAGAAAAAAAAAAACCAGCAAACAAAATAATTCAGGAAAGAGAGTGTAAATCCAACAAAGAATATTTTCTCAGTGTATTAAATCAGTACCGTGCATTCCATGGTTGTGCTTACTGCACAGTAGGGAAACTCATTTTCAATGGAGGATAACAAAGTTAATCCTGGCCTGTTTTCTTTTACTCACTAAATGACCTGAAGGACAAGTGTTTGTACGTACAGAAAATGCACGTGGAGAGCTCAGTTTCGTTCCCTAAGTTACAAAGATTCCAAGAAATCCAGTTAAAATCAGAGGGAGAGAGAGGAAATAGGGAATTCCTTCTCTCTTTTCTTTTTTTTTTCTTTTCCTTTTTTATCTAAAATGTTTCAATTGCTGTGGAAAACGAGAATGTTGAAATGCTGAAACTGTCCTTCAGCAACAGTCTGTAAATCTGGGATTTTCTGTCAATTCAACATATCCTGTTTCACTGAGCTCTGGCAAGTTCACTGATGGGGGAAATGTCTTTATTACAGAGGGAATTGTTTGCTCTGCCACTATCAGTTGTGCTAATAGCAACTCCCAAAACATTGTTACCATCCAACTCTTCAGCCAAGTTTCTTCTGGAAGAGCAAAAACAGGTTCTCCACAGACTGCTGCTGCCTGCCATTGGGCTTACCAGAGACAAACAATGGCCATGTTACCTGACAAAATGTATGTATTCTGGTAAGCAGATTTGCCTACTTTGAAAGGTCTCTTCAAGTCAAAGACCGTGATTTGCTCTCTGAGCAGTCACTGGATGCTGAGACAGCCCTCTCTGCACGTCTGTTGCTTCTCTGTCCAAGCACAAGCGTATCACACACAACCGGCAAAACTCATATTTGCAGAACTGGGTATTTCAACACCAGACTCTGAAGCCAGCAGTTGAAGAAAGTCACTTTCCAGCTGAGTCACCCTCTGCTCACCAGGTATCAGTGGGTGCTGCTCCGTGCTCTGCCCCTCAGGGAACCAGATCACTGCTCAATCCGTTGCAGCTGAAGAGTAGCTGGCAATCTTAGTCACCTCCCCATTAAAGTCTTGTCCACACATCATCAGTGAATGACTTGATCTTTTGCTGCTTTTACAACAGGAACTCTTCTCTCATCGCTTCCCAGCATGCCACAGCAGAACAGAGCTATGACCCATCCTCCCATATTTGCCCTTCTGAGGCACAAAATGCTCTTTCAAATGCACAGTCCCATTTGGGGTTTCTTTCCTAAGACTCGATCTTACTGCCATCTCTTGTGCTCTCTTTGTTGACTCATATCAAGGCACTGGAAATGTCACTTTTCCCAGCCATGGGTACACAGTCACCAGGATCTATCTCTTCCCTCAGGAAAGAGGATCCAGATCTTCCAGAGGCTGAGAGACAGGGTAGTATGGCTTTTAATGGTGCTGCTTCTCACCAACACACCTACACTATTCTCCGTAAGTCAAAGGAGGGGAAAGGTCCCCATGTTGCCTGGGTCACTTCTTCCAAATCAATTTTTGTTTCTTTGTTAAGCATGTAACTAGTTTAGACCATTAAAGATGTGTAATTTCTATGTGATCACTCCTAAACATGCTCAAGAAATAGCATCTGCAGAGGCTGGAACTCAGTCTCTTTAAGCATTTATCACAACAGTCAAACCAAACACCCAGGAGACTGTTTCTGCAATTCATGCCTTCATAGATGTACAGATCCCTTTGCCCTTCCCCTTGACTTCGCTACTTTTCACCAAGCTCATCTAAGCTTTTGACTCAGCCAGTGAAGGAGGTAAACCCACCCTCTCTGTGATTCTACAGGGCCTACTTGGATTCCCTTAGGGACAAGCTCATACATTCTCACTATCAAGAAATGCTGAAAGGAAACAGCTAATTGCCAAACCCTTTGGCTGACCAAGACTTGGCTTGTCCATGGAGGCAGCAGCCACATTCAGCTGGATATGAGAAAGGGAATAATTCCTCCTACACACCCAAAGACCACACTCTGACTTGGTGAGCAAAAGGCAAATATGGGCGCTTGGGAGAACTGCATGGAGACCACCATATCCAGAGTGAGAATCAAAGCCACACTGTGGGTGGGAGCTGGAAGACAAGTAAGAGGGGAGAGGGAGAAGAGCACAGTAGAAGAGTAAGAGAGGGCAAAAAGTTCATAAAATCATTTTATAAAGAACCTTTTTATTCCCTTCTTGCTGACTATTGGCACTGCAGATGACACAGGCATTTGGCAAGGCTCTGCCTCTGGGATGCACACAACAGGGACCTACTCCATGCACTGCACACACTGCAGTCCTCCCACCCACGGAACCTCTCCAGGGCCCTTTCTGGGTTTATTTTAGCTTGGAAACCCCCCATGCCTCTGATGTCATCCCCACCGGGCCTTGAATTTATTTCAAATAGACTGGTCCAGCCCAAAAAACCCCTTTCCTTTGTGTATATGAGGTATATCTGTGGTTCATTAAACAGCACACAGGACTGAAGTGGCTAGAGACCGAGTGATAAACTGATGCCAACTATTTATACAATTGGTTCAGAAAAGGGATTTTTATTGATTGAGTGCATAATTTTTTCCCATTATGCTTTTGGGGCTACTTAAATCAAGTCTGCTTGAGGCTCCACATACTGCACAGAACTCAAGCATGTAAACCAAGGGAAAATTAAGAGTGAAGCCAATTAATATATACAGTCTCATGCTTATTAGTTGCCTTTTGAAACTACTGCAGTTGCTTTAAAAAGGAGACTCAAGGCTCAGTCGTACAAACATTCTGCCTGTGAAACCACTTACATTCCAGGAGTGAATTATGAGTTTTACTTGCACGAGAACTCCATAGAAGCAATAGCAATTGATGAAGCATTTCAGTACATCTGTTTTATCATCAAATAGAAAGAATATGAGAACATTTTAATGCCCCTAAGAGCCTTAGTCAGTAAGAAGTGGATGCTTTGTGCCAGCAAGGATAAAGACCTCCTCTATAGCTCTTGTCTACCACAGGGCTTTGAACTTCGAAAGTAACCAGTGCTGATAAACAGGAAACAATAGATTACAGTTTGCAGATTGCATTAAATTTTTTTCTCGGCTTTTTGTTGTTGTTGTTGTTTTTATGTTTTAGGCAGGGACAAATAGAACGGTTCATCAAAGTTGAGGTTACATTTTCTTTCTTTGTTGGGGGTATTTTTGCACTTTCCATTGCAAGCTACTACAACCAAAAGAAACACAGGTTGGCACAAAAAGGGGAGCAGGATTGAGCACTACACTGGAAGAAATGTTAGCCAATAATTAAAATTCAGTGGTACTGTAAATCCTAATGGAAACAACAATGTGTCTTTGTGCACAATTAACTCTGGGCTCCAGTTCATGATAAAAATTCTAGCTTGTAAAAAGCCTTGACCTCAATAGCAGCAGTGTAACAGAGGTTCACAGATCTGGCTTTCAATAAATAAGTAAATAAACTAAAACTTTCACAGAGGGGGAGCAAATAATAGCTGGACTTGGCCCCCTAAATGTGCTCCAATTATTCAGGATGGTTGAAGATAAGAAAACACAGCAGTAGCAAGGGGAAAGCAGTCGCATCACTCAAAAAGAAGTGCAAAATGTTGTTTGATGTCTAGAGTGAAAATTCACCCTCCCCCTCTTGTTATCCCAATCACACATTCCATGGGGCACCCTGCGTGTGAACAGCAGAGTCCTGGAAAATCTTTATTATTATTAGTTTAGTACTTTTTTTATTGTTAACAAAGCAGACAAAACGAGTTGTTCATTACAGTGAGTGACTGACAGGGAAACATGGAGGACTATTCATTAAGTAATTACTACTTTTAGGCATAAAAAGTTACAGTACTTTAAAGAGGGGAAAAACAGTACAAAATCCAATTGTCTATTCTTTTTTTGGTGGATGTGTGTGGAGGGAGTAATGTCACATGGAAAAGACAGTTCTACAAATGTCAATCAGTTTGACAAGCAATTATCAGCTTTAAGATACGGACGTAGTCTGTGAGTAGAGTACCTCAGAGCACACTGCCCCAGTTACCATGCAGTGTAATGGGGGTAGAGCAGGACTTGTCCAGGACAGTTTATCTATGGCTTACCTGCAAACCTGTAGAAAGAGGAGGATCAAACCTCATACTATTTTCTACCCAACTATAGTTCAATTTGCAGAGGACATACTGTGTTTCCCACTACTTCTACAGAAGAAAAACACAGCGCCTGATGGGAGGGCAATGAATTAAAAAAGGTATTTTGGAAATACCTTTTGTCAGGGCTCAGACAGACTGGGCTCATACCTGAGCCTGGTGTGTTTGCTTGCAGCAATGAGTTCAGCAGATGTAGCAGACAATTCCTTCAAAGACGGTGCGAAACAAGATTGCCAAAACCATTTAAGTGTCTGAAGCCTTCAAATCCCAGTGTAATGTTTGCTCCTGAATCCCCTTGTTTGTCCCCATTCATGCATCTACATTTTTTGCAATTATTAAAATGGTCAAAGAACCCACATTTAACCATCTGAGGGCTAAAATATCAGCAACACCTTTACATTGAAAAGTAGGAGGAGGGCTGTCCACCACCCTGGTACCGTGCATCAGTAACAAAGTGAGCAAGAGAGAGCTATGACTTGGTTCTGAGAGTGACTGACATTCCTTTGGTTTCAATAAGATGCTTGGATCGCAAGGCTATTTATTAGGTGCTTAAAATACAAATTAAACAGAGAGAGATGTGATCTCTATGCTTGTGGAAAGCTATAAAAAGAAACAGTTCTGCATTTCAACCACTATCTTTTTATCCTTAACCATAGATACGTTTAGGATGGAACTTGCTTGTGTACAGTGGAGTGTGTTTGGCTCTTGGTATCTGGATGGCTTAAAGAAGGAACAGAGCAGACTCCACCAGCAGTGGCTGTTCATGGGAAAACGTAAAGAAAGCTTAAAATGAGAGGAAGTGTGGGAAAATAGGACTTGTGCAAATAATCTTTACAGTAAAGAACTCCATCTGCTCTGGCCTTGTGCATTTTATGCTGCACTGGGGCATATATCCATACATCCATGCCTGTATCCTGAGAAATTGCTTAAAAACTTTTAAGTCCCAGACTTTTGCATGCCTCCATGTATCTTTACAGTGTCACTTAAATCCATTCTCACCTCAGCTACAAACAAACGTTGAAGCTGGTGGGATTCCTCAGGAGACTCATTTCCAAGGAGAAATGTCACCGACATTTGGTCCACTTGAGGCAGAACGGGAACACACGCCATCACGTCCCAGACGGTTGCGTATGCTGGGAGCCAGTGACAACCAATGGCAAAACTCTTACTGATCCCGGTGGAGCAACAGCAAGTCCTTAATCCCTGCGTTGTTTCCAAGCTTCATGTTTTGAAATTGCCATAATTAAATTCTAAAGACTGAGAAAGCACCAACCAGGTTGCCAAGTTTATGTCAAGCTTTATCAGCTGATCTCATCATAATCCAGTAAATAGCATATCATGAACATCAAATCTAATTAAATCCTCTTGAGATGTGGGTTAAAAAACAGACACAAACAAGAATCAAACATTTAAAACCTGCCATTGTACAGAATAAATCCACAGGGGGAAGTGAATTTCCTTGAAATCTGGACAAATAAGTTTCCTATGCTCTCCTTTCCCCCATGGCTAACGCTCTCTCTGGCACACACAGTTAGAAGGAAAATGCAGTTACTGGGATTTTGCTTTCAACATTGATTGCATGAAATGCACCTCTAAA
This sequence comes from Agapornis roseicollis, assembly GCA_002631895.1. Taxonomy (NCBI): domain Eukaryota; kingdom Metazoa; phylum Chordata; class Aves; order Psittaciformes; family Psittacidae; genus Agapornis; species Agapornis roseicollis. The sequence continues at coordinate 109,525 of NDXB01020605.1, forward strand.
GTCTGTCTCTTGACCAGAATACGGGATGAGGCAGAGTAAAGGAGACATATTTTATTTATGCATTTATCTCCAGTATTCTCAGCAGTACTTTAGGTGCTGTCCATATGTAAAAGAATGATCTCTAACTATGGGAAGCACAATGAAAAAAGCTCTAATGTGAACTCCAAAAGGCAGCAGTGAGTTTTTTGTTCTTATGTCTGTCTCTTGATCATCACATTATCTGCCAGGCACCTTTCAGAACATATCTCAGAAGTATCATAAGTGTCCCTGTGTGTGCATTTGCCCTCAGGGCTACACCTATGCTGTTAGTAAATTAAACAGTGGCAGGTAATATTCCCAGGCATTAGCATTTGATAGTCTGTATTGTTAAGTTCCTAGAACCTGCCCTGGCACATTTTTGGCCTGGATCAATTAACATTCTCCCACACACATCCCTGGAATTAAGGACTTAGCACAGCCAAAGACCATTCCCAAGAGATGCTGTATGTTCAGTCGTCCTGTGTAGTAACTAGAGGATCATAATAATATGGACATGGCTCATTCCGGTTAGTTGGCCTCATTGACAGAGAACAGCCCTAATGACACCTAATTTTCTAATAAGATCTGTTGCCTACTTGCCCATGTCATAGCCCGTATCTGCTATATCCTTAATCTGGGTACTTTGTAAGAGTGCTGTACCCTGAAGCCAGATCACATCAAGGCTTTATGAAACAGCAGTTCAGGAATTTTTCTGTTGGATGACTTTATGAACTACAGCTTTCTTACACTTTGGCATGAGCTGCTCTCAAATCCAACCTTTCCAATAAGTTGCATTAGGTTACAGCAGAGCTGAATGTGATAAGTGGGCTTGATGCTATGGCTGGTATGTTGTGATCATTCAAAACCTCATAGCAATGAAGACAGATGAAGAGCTCAGCCCTTGTTTCCACAGAGTAACCTCTTAAATTTACATCCCCACCAAGCCTTAGCTGTAAAGGCCCTGCTGCTTCCATTCATAGGGAGGAATGGACCCCAGACACTTGTGTTGCAGTACTACAGTCCACTTAAATACTGTGTAGGGCTATGGGGAAGCTTTCCTGACTGCTGGTGTTTGCAGATCCCGAAAGGAGAGGAATAAGGAAAAATAAATAAATAAATAAATGAATTCAATCAAGAAAGCTGCAGTTTGTACCCGTGGCAGGTGAGAAGTGCTGAAAGCAGGGCTTTCCTTCCCTGTTCACTGACTCCATTCTTCAAAATACATTGATTTGGATTGCAGAATCTGAATTTACCTGCCTTTTCCTCCTTTATTGGTGCTAAATGCTTTAGCACCAATGTTGTTCAAAAGCTGCACTTTGTGATGCTTTGTGACTTCCCTGGTCCTTACCTCCCTCTCCGCGTGTTACTCACAGCACAGTGAGTGCTTCTGCAGATCATGTCGTAGAAGACACTCATCACTCTCAGTGTGTCCAGTAGTGTAGTGCACCTTTAATTTACCCTCTTTTCCATGAGGTCTAAAGCTCAGTATGCAAAGGCAGCTTCAAAAAGGAGACGTTGCCAAGCTTGTTTGCAGAGAGCTAATGACAGAGCAACAAAGACAACTAAGGGGAAGAAAAATCAATTCACCCGGTCATTTGGCATGGAAAGAATACGTTTCCCTTCTTTCCACAGTTTTGCTTTATGTCCAGATGGAAAGGTCTACTGTGTTCAGTACAAATGAAATTGCTTGTGTTGAGTATCAGAAGAGCTAGAAAAGTCACTGACCTGTGATGTCTTTTAAGCAAGATAATATTTAATAGCTTTAGAAGGAAGGGAACTTTAATCTTTGAAGATTGGAGCTTATCACAGCAAAATATGTTATCTGACAATGTTATTATTAATAGCAAAAAAATTCCAATACCACCTTGCTAAATTCAGTTCACTATTTGCTGACTTGTTCTTAGGACCACTGGTTAGTTAGCATGAAGTCACTTATAGCTTTGCATCCGTACCTTCACTGCCTTCAGTCCCCCTAACTTTAACTGCCATGACAAAGACACAGGATGAAAACTAGACCTTGGCACTTCTTTCTTTGTTGCAGCTTTGATGCTGGAACAGTTCTTTTGCCCTTAAGGTTCTTCTTTTTCTCAAAGACACCCTTCTTCCTTCCGCCAGCAACGCCTTACTCTGTGGATGCGTGTTTGGGAACTAAGGGGCATGGCCCAAGTAGTTCAACATCTTTTTGATTCTTTTTTGTACATACAATTGTTGGTGGTTATATTGTTCTGTTCAATGCACAGGATATTTTACTTCTTTCCAGGTGATTGAATTCCTACCTAACGTGCTGGTTGGTCTCCATGCCTGAAAACACAGGCAGCACTGAGGTTTTACTTGAGCTGTTAATTTTCTCTTCAAGCTTTGGAGTTGATGCCCCTTCTCAAATGCACTTGTTGAAACTCATTCTTGCACCTCATTTAGAGGTGCCCTACACAAGACTTAGATGCCCTACACAAGACTTTCCAATTGCTCCTGTAAGGATCCACTGACTGCAGGCACTATGCTCTGTGAAAGCAAACTCTAAGTGGCACCTGAGGCAACGTTCACTTCCCTTTCACTTCACTTACCTGGGGAAGCATCCTTGGGGCTAGTTGTGGGTGATCCAACTGACACTGGGAAAGGAAGGGAGAAATCCTGGGTGTATCCTCTGTTGCTTAGCCCTGGCACCCAGTGCTATGCCTAGTGGCCTCTCATATGACCAGTTTAGGGCAGACACAATGGCCCTGGGCTCTTCCTGCAAGGGACCAGGTACTGCTCTGAGCAGAAGCAGCTGGGATTTGCCAGCTCATAGAGCTTGGGCTGAATTGTGGCTGCCTTTAAAGAAAATACCAACATTAGGTACTTGGCTTCAGGCTACCCTGAGGGTCTTCCATCTTCGCCAGGTGTAGACACAAAACCTTGGCCCAAGGTAGAGCAGCATTTGCTTCCCTTGGATACTTTGGAGAGATTCGCAGGCAACAGCGTGGAGCATGCCAGAGAACATGGCTGTTCACCTCTCATGCCCACCTGAAAGTAAGACATCTGTGATGTGTGAGCATGAAGAAAAGCCTTCCTTAAGAACATAAAGCTTGAATAAACAACACTCCTATCCAGTAACTCCAGCATGCTTCCCTGTAGCCAAATCTCTCCTGTAGCCAAAATATAAGAGCTTTAATGGCCAATGATCTCTCCTCTTGTCTTGCAAAGCTCCTATCTGGTTTAACCTTGGTGGTCATTCCTGATTAAGAGAAGCCCAGTAGGGACTGGAAGAATGAGACGGAAGGACATGTCTTCCAAAGAATCTTTAGTTAATAAAAAAGCTCAGTCCTGCATAGAGATTGCACAGTGTATGGAAGTCCTGGTACTTCAACCCTCTGCAAAGACTTTCATGCTCTTTATGTCTATCTCATTCTCCATTTGTACACCACAGTAACAGCCAATTCATCTTTTTAGTGCTATATACTTCAGATCTAATCTGTATTTCCTTTGGTTAACACTTCCTTCCTCACCCCTCTTCTCTGCCTTCCCCTCTCCCTTCTCCCTGTTTATATTCTGGTTTTGTCTTCGTGCCCTGGCTGATGCCAGCAGCCGCCAAACTGTGTGTGCTCTGAATCCTCTTCCCTTCTCCCAAGAAATGATAGCTGGGATTGGACAAACATGGTCAACAGCACTGAAGTACTGCAGAGTGCTGCTTTGCAGGCTGCTCAGCTCTGTGACAGCTCAGGGCTGCAAAGCGGTGGCATCTCTCCAGCATTTCTTCCATTAAGGCCACTGTTTTTTCTGTTGCTATCTGATACCAACATCCCTTCAGGGCAGGGGCATTAATCACATTTAAAAAGTCATTATCCCAAGACTGATATAACCACAAGAGGCAAAGGCCAACAGAAAGAAATTATATTGTTCTTTCTTTTGAAAAGCAGACAGTTTAAGAGATACTGGAAGACTGTATTATTCAGTCCCACTGATCCTTGGCAGTTTTGACTGCAAATGCCTAACTCCAGTCCATCTAGCAGAGCCAGCCATGATATCAGGGTTTCCAAATAACCTGGGCAAGTGAAGGGACTGTCCTGCTCAATCCAGTTCTTAGCTGCACTTCTGAGACTGCCCATTGATCAGTTGCAGTGAGCTGGGGTACTATGAAGAAATGAGAACCAGAGTTCTATTAGGTGACAACATCAACTGAGTCATATTCTAACTAACAGTCTAGTGCTAACATACATATCTCTATCTACTAGAGCACTAAGGAAGACATAACATATGTAACAGGTAATACAGTTCCAGAGACACCTTGCTGTAGCTTCTCAAGATGAAGTTACAAACACTCAATGGAGTTTTCTAAAATAGAATTGCAGGAGACTGCTGACTGCTATTCAGAAAACAATACATATATATGTATTTGAATGACTGGTTTGGGGTATATGAAGGTTGCCTGCCAGAAGTCATCATATCTTGTTGACTAGCACCTCATGGATGTCTCTCTGCTGTGGGCCATGGCCATAGCTATGGAGATCTGGACAGCCATGGAGACCTGCACACGGGTTGTAAGGACCTAGCACAGACAACCCTGCTCCAAGGACAGATGTCCCATTTGAGCTCAAGATGACTCTGGGGTACAACCCATGGTTAAATCTGGGTGATGGTGGCAGTAGAGGGCAGTAGTGTACATCACCCCTAATGGTACAGAACCAAGGTGGTCCTGCTTGACCCTGACCGTTTCCTCCTGATGGCCTAAGGAACAAGATTGGCAGCAGTTTGTTCACCTTCCAGAGGCCCAGAAAACACTGCCATTTGATTCATGTTTTCTCTCCATGCAGTCATCAGCATTTCCCAAACCCCTATTCTCCAGTGAAGACTGAGGGTTTGGGTATATGTCAGCAATCACTGGAGAGCGTAAAGCCTCTGCAATTGGAAGCTTTCACCACACTCACATTATGCTAAGGACTTGTAGATGCAGGGACTCATTCTGGCATCTGCCTGGACACCCGAGCTTTTCTGACTGAAATGAAAAGGCAACAGCCAAGGGCTACCCATGTAAATGCAACGACAGATCCAGGCTGAAAAACAAAGGACAGGAAAATGAAAGGCAAAGCTGATGAGCCTTCCTCGGTATTAGCCTCTCTCATTCACTTTACCCTCCCGAGAAGATTTAAGGCCTCAGTGACAGCTGTCAATCTTGCCTCCCCTGCAAGAGGGGGGTGGTTTAGGTCAGCCCTTGAGTGGTGTATCCAGAGAACATGGCAAAGGGGATTGTCTTTTGGGTTTTGTTTAAGTAATAAAAGAAGATCCTGTGTCTTTAACCTTCAGGATAACCTTGTGTCAGTCTGGTTCTCATTGCTGGACTGCTCCTTGATGAGCTTTTTATGCCTGATTAATTAGTACAGTGAAGGCAAGGGGGGGGGGGGTGCTGCTCTGTTTAGCAGCCTGTGCCTCCTTCTAACTAATGCAGTACCCAGCATTACAGCTCCAGAGGGCCTGCAGTTGCCTCTCTCATGCTTCTGTTGTGGGGTATCATTACTTCTTCTTACTTTCTGATTGCATGCTTCCTATTGATTTAACCACATTTATTGAGGGCTAGCTGGGGACTAGATTAATCTGAGTTTGCAGGTTTGATTTCTCCACTATCACAAAACTTTTTAAGGAAAAAAAATGCAGATGCAGGAGTGAATGGTTCAGATTTATGGAGCGCTACCTTCCAAAAAGCCACTTTTACAGTGTTATTGATGACAAGAAATCATACTGGGTTTAAGAAGAGATCTTTGAATATGCCATTATTGCCAGCATGTGTGCAATGAAGAAAACAGGAAAAGCACTTTTTGTGGTCCTTTATTTTTTAGAAATATGAACCATTAATAATACAACTTATGCTAAGTTATTTAGTGTCCCAGTTTTCTCACGGGGGTGGGGAGGAAATACTGCCCTCTTGATAAATCACTTTCAGCTCTGCCAGTAGAGAACTGGGTACAAGCTAAGCAGTATTACTGAGGGTAAAAATAAAGGCAGCTTTTTGCTCAAATAGGTGTTTTTGCTAAGACTGGGAAAAGGACAATTGAAAATCAGATGCAAACGTACAGAAGAAATGTTTGGCTACTAGAGCCAGGGCAGATGAGGCTTAGTAACTTGGTCACTCTCTAGAATCATAGAATAATAGAATCCCAGACATGGTTTGTGTTGGAAGGAACCTTAAAGCTCATCCAGTTCCAAACCCCTACCATGGGCAGGGACACCTTCCACTAGAGCAGCTAGGACAGTCAGGTGCAGATTCACTGTAAGAAATAATGGTATATGAATTCCCTTCAGACAGTATGGGCTGTATGCACATCCCTGGCCACACAATGCAGGACCAGTCATGTGGGTGCACTGCCTCTGAGCTTTCCTCTCCCCAGGTCAGGTGAGGGCTTTGCACATGATCAAACAGGAGTCAGTGACTATACATAGACGTGCCTGGGTGAGGTTCTCAAGCCTCTGCAAGGGGGCAGGCAAGGTGAGTGTAATAGTCCTTCCTGATCTGAAGAGCCTGTGAGTCAATGAGCTTAATGTTAGCCTGAGGGTTAATGCCAATATCTCTGTTTCAGTTGCTAAAAGGAGGGGAACAAATCTTTTCTGTTTGTGAGGAGGAAAAACAGCCAAAACTTCTTTCTGGGACTGTAACCCCATAGTTACAGCAGGTCCCTCTTCAGCCTGTTATTAGCAGATATGTGTATTGTCCAACCTCTTTGGGGGCTGCTTCTGAGCTTTAGTGATGCTGCTGTGTCCTACACCTTTGCTGGAGCAGCAAGCTGGCATTTCTGTATTCCAGCAAAGAGCCTACTTCATGCACCATCTCCGTGCTCAAGTGCTTTGCTGAGTACACAACGGCATATGTTAAATTCAGAACCCAGAGAGTAACTAAAGGCTCAAATTGCCAAATTCCCTTTCCTGCTGTAACTCTGGACTTGGAGCTGTGGAAAACAGTCTGGAAGGGACCTGGAGAGGTCATGTAGTTCACCTCAGCTCCCTAAGGCAGGATCAGGTCTACTTACGGTGTTCTTTGTTTGCCTAACCTGTTCTCAAAAGCGTCTGGGGATACAAATCCACACCCTCCCTGGGTGATCTCTTCTGGTGCTCGCCTGAGCTTTGACTCACAGCATGCTGAATTCTCATAGCCTGATGCAAGGAGAGGTTAAGTTTTGAAGTGAAAATGCACCTTATACAGAAGGCATGGTAAAAAACCCCATCTTGTTTTTTAGATAATAACGTGTACCTCACCTGTCTGGTATTCAGACGCTCTGTGACCCTGTGTAACCGAGATGAGGCAGTTCAGCTATAGGTAACTTCACAGAGTAATGAGGAATCAGCCCCTCTGTTTTGGAAACCCCACGTTGTTCCTCAGCCAGTCTGCTTTGGTATGTTCCAGTTCAAAATAATGTCCTGCTCATTTAGTGACATGTTTTGCCACAAAGAAGTTCAATGCTCAGCTAACCCCAGCTGGGGAAGCATTAGTTCAATTCAACTTTGTTTTCTAGTTCAGTGCCTGAAACAGAGTTTAGACTGAAAGTGTCTTTCGATGAACATTTACCATAAGGGGATGGGCATCTTCTACCTCCAAAGTACATGAATACAGCTTAATTTTCCCCTGGGAAAAACCCATTGACTTCTGGAGAGACTGAATTGGGCAGACACCTGGAAATTTTCTGTTGCCCTGGACAGGAGGGTTTGATGGTGCTGAACCCCCACAGGCACCATCGACTTGCATGTCACAGGTAAGGAAGCAGAGGAGCATTGTGAAGTGAGGTGGATGTGATTTTCCATCCCCCTACCTAGGGTTACTTTGAGACATGGCCCTATTAAGAGTGAAAGGAACTAGGGTGCAAGAGCCACTTCCTGTTCCAGGAATTCCTCTCCAGCCAATAATGCCTATCCTTTCAAAAGATCTGTCCTAAGCCTCACTGCCTGTTGCTCAGGGAGCATAAATGCCATTGCACAGAGCATGGGTGAGACCCGTGTAACACAGCCTGTGAGTGACACAGGGCCCGGGGAGACCTGGAGCCTTCTCTGTGTGGACAATTCCCAGAGGACTTGGCTCCCTCTGGCCTAGGAAAACATGGGCTGCAAAGAGGCACGAGAGTTCTTTAAGGGGAGAGGGCAGCATGGGAAAGCTAAAAAATAAGCACTACACAACGCTTCAGAGGAGTAAATTGGTTGTGGAGGATAAGCTGGGCTGGTTCATTCTGGAGAGGATAAGGCACCTTAAGGAGCCTTAGAGCAGCTCCAGGGCCTAAAGGGGCTGCAGGGAACCTGGAGAGGGGCTTGGGACAAGGGCCTGTAGGGCCAGGCCAAGGGCAATGGCTTGAACCTGCCAGAACAGGGCAGACTGAGCTGAGCTCTGAGGCAGAAGCTGTTCCCTGTGAGGGTGCTGAGGCGCTGGCACAGGGTGATGGCCCAGAGAAGCTGTGGCTGCCCCATCCCTGGCAGTGCTCAAGGCCAGGTTGGACACAGGGGCTTGGAGCAAGCTGCTGCAGTGTAAGGGGTCCCTGCCCGTGGCAGGGGTTGGAGCTGGAGGAGCTTTGAGGTCTCTTTGGAAGGGGTTGGACCCAAACCAGTCTGGGATTCTGTGACTCTATGATGTTAGGCTAAGAATTTCAGCAGTATCTTCTTAAGAGCAGCAGCAAGTCAGTGCCCATGGAGCACTCCAGGAATTTTGCCAGGCCACCTTAGTGAAGGCAACGAAGTTCCTTTCGCAATATATTTACTTGTGGAACACTAGAGCTCTAGCACTAACCAGCAGAAGCAGACAGATCCTTCCTCACCTTTCAAACAGGGTCACATACCAAGTTCATTTCACCATGACAAAACAGGTTACTGCCCACAATTGCTTCACAGTTTCCATGTTCAGGGAAGTGAAACACACTGGTGGGATCTGAGAGTCACAATTTCTGTTTGCACGGAACTCGAAGAACTTTCCTGTTCCCTTCTCATGGGGGCTGCCCTCTGCCACGCAGAGACCATGACCTCCCAGTTCTGCCCTGTCCACTGACCTCGGGTCTGCTTGTGCCCCACTGCAGCAGCAAGGGGTGAAGCAACAGCAGCTGCAGCGACCTTCCTGCCCCCCGTCATCGAATCATAGAATCAGGGGCTGGTTTGTGTTGGAAGGGACCTTAAAGCTCATCCAGTTCCTGACCCCATTGAAGCCCTGGATTTGCTCAGGAGCAGCATGGCTGTAAGTCCTGCCATAGCCCAGTAGACGTATTTGGTGACAGTTTCAATTTAGGAAGATGTCTGCAAAAACAGGAAAGGAATAAAGGAAGCTGGTTTCATTTTGCTACTTATCTCTTTCCAAGAGGACATATTTGATTAACCTCCCAATGTTAATCCCCTATTCATGGTAAGGTGAGATCTGACAAAATAATAATAATTCATTTTCATGCTCTTGAAGCATTTAAATAATTTCTAGGGTAAGTCAATGAAATTAAATTACAGAAACAGAGAGAAAATGGGGGTCCAATTCTCCGGAGTTTGGGTCATTGCTAATAAAGTAAGCAGAGGAAAAAAGCAAAAGGTTGAGGAAAAGTGACAGGCCAGGCAGAGCTTCACAGGAGTTCAGAAACGGCCAAGTGCCAAAGGAAGGGAACAAAGTGAAAACCAGACAGTGAATCATCGTCACTGGTGTGTGCAAAACCCGACTGGGAATTCGGGCAGGTTCTCTCAGTTTGCTTTGCCCATCCCTTGTATGCTTTTTGCCAGTTATTAATACTTCTGCTGAGCGGCTGTTTGAGGTGTCCCAGAAGTGAGCTTCCTTCCCCTCCAGCCTTCCAACAGCTCTTCTTTCCCTATAACCTTCCCCAACCTTCCTTCCACACAAACCGCTTCCTGATGTGGCAGTGCAAGACAAGAGGGTATCCTGGCTGAGCAGGGCTCACCAAGGTCAATGGGAGGCTTTACCAACCTGACTGGATCTGACTGACATCCTTTCACTAACTTGACATTAGGACAATGCTTTAAAGATGGAATTCAGTATTTAAGAGTACCTCTTTTTTAAAAGTAGGAGGAGAGAAAATAGGGAAGGAGAGTAGAACAGATAAGGTTTCCCCTAACAGAGGTATTGTGCTTCTAAACCTTTTAAGAGGGGAGCTCTGGAGAAAGATATTGCCTGGCTGGCAGGCAGAAAGGAGAGTACAAGAGAAAAATCCTTAGGGTAACCTATCTAAAAAGAGAGGCACAATCTATTCACCCTTTTTATTTTGTCAGGCTAGATGACAAATTGCAAGGAGCATTTCTGTTTCATTGATTGCACTTGCAGTGGGTTTGCCCACCAACAGCAGACTAGCTGGGGGTTAAATGGCAGTAAATCAAGTCACCAAGGCAAGAGAGGTAAGGACCCACCACACTTCAGGATAGGTCAGAACTAGGTTTGTGACAATGCCAAGCAAGTGAATGGAAAGGATGGGTCCTGCGCTGCAGCTGCGCCATCAGCCCCAGCAAACCATCCGAGCACATAATCACCAGCCTCAGCTCAGAGGCTGAACCTGCCCAACAGGCCCAGGGTGACCCATTCCTGCAAAGCAGAGCCCATGGATGTGGGAAGGAGGAGCACAGGGGCAGCAGCAGAACCTGGAGGGCAGAAAGCACCCATTATCTGCAGTCTGCCCCTCAGCACAGCCTGCTTCAACACCTGGAATTTTCTGAAGGGACAGACAGGTTACTGCACTCTTCAAGGGTGCTTCCGGCAAAGAACAAACCCCAGAGAAAAGCCCCGAACCCAACAGTGCTTTAAATTTAACCCTCTCTGGCAGGTAGAGTATTTTTAGAAGTGCTTTGTCCTATGTTAATACTTCCTGGACATGCTCAAACACCACCTGATGTTGTATTGAGGTAAATCAGTGAAGATGGAGGCTCATAAATCCTCCAGAATTAGAGACCTAACTAAATGCCTGTGCAATATATTTGGGTGCAGAGCACTGGTGTGCAGGCCAGTGCTTTCCAGATACCCCAGCTCAGATGTGCATGCTGTAGGTGGCCAAGGAATGGCCTTTACTTCCCTGCGTGCTGCCCCATTGCATCTCACCTTGTTGGTGACAGCAAATCCTTCACTCACAAGATGCAGATGGCCCAGAGCTCCCTTACCTCTCCTGAGCATTTCCTGGTGGCAGAAATGGCACCAGAGATGTGTCCCTGAGTATTGGATGTGGGGGCCGAGTTGCATTTTTCCTTCTTTGGCTCTTGCTCCAAGCACAAATGACAAGGATCTCATCATCCCAATACTTCATAAACAGGGTCCACGTCCTGGACACAGGCTGCTTGGAAGAAGAAAGATGGGAATAATGAGATGTGAATCTCGACTCATCATGGACTGACTGGTACCAAGCATCAGCATAGACCAGCAAGGAGTCCCGCTTCCATGAGCAATTCAGTAACATATTCAGGGCACTCAAAAGTGCTTAGCAGACCCGTCTCACAGCTATTTGCTCCATAGCTCTTAGTTCTTTACATCATGGCATCATTAGACACAATACTGCGAGTAACTGCACAGGTGAGCCTCTCACTGCAGTCAGTGGAAGCACTTGCAGGAGCAGTCAGGCAGGGGTGGCTTTGCTGGACACACTGGGCTCTAGCAAGCCTGCTGGGAATGCAGGTTATCCTGAGCAGTTTGCACACCTATTCTCAGGAATGAGTCAAGCAATTAAAGTAAAAACCTGGAACTATTTTTTCCCCAGTGAAGAACTTACTGGTTTCTGGTTTAAACCCTTGGCTAGAACCCTTCTTTTTCCTAGTTTGGGGCTGGGCAAAGCAGAGCCTCCACTGAACACACTGGCAGGTGACTGCATATAATCTTCTATTTAGGCTCCACTTTTGAGAGTCCTAGGCCTAATCTCATTCTCTCCATGTAAAACCACCATTTTTCTCCCTGGGAGAACACAATGAAGATGAAACAATACCTAAAAAATACAAATAATGTACTTTTTCCCTTAAAGCTTCAAGCTTGAAATACTGTTTTGGAGTGGAGAAGTCAGTGGAAAGGAAGTCTCACACTCAAAGTCCTGTAGGATTTGAGAGAGTGGGATCACGTAAGCAGTTTCTGTGGGTGTATGTTTTCCCTGTGCTCCCCGAAGAGCTGATTGACTCCCAGCATGTGCTGGCGCTGGGTGGGGAGCGCAGGGGGGGATTTGACTGACTGCTCCTCCACAATGTGCCTCATTGTCTTTTCTTCTCTTACAGCTGTTTTTGTGAGTGTGGGCTTTGAGGGACTGTGTGTGTGGTTTGTGTGCGCGAGGAGACTGCCGACAAAGATTTAAAGGGCTGCATTTGGGGGAAAGCTAAACTCAGCCTCCACATTCGCATGCTTTGAATTACACACCTAGATGCTTGCCCACTCACTTTGTGTTGGCTACACTTTTGCTCAGGCAAAAACTCACATGGGAGCGCTCAGACTGCCTGCATGTGCAAATTGGAGGATTAGCTACCTAACAATTGGTCCAAAAACACAGAATTGGTGATTTACAGGCTCAGCCAAAATAACAGGTCACATTCTCTGATGGAGGAACTCGGCATCGCATTACTGAAGCCAGAGGAGCTTTGCAGATTTACACCAGCTGAGGATTTGGGCATAGGTGTTTCCTGAGTGAGAAAAATCCAAAGGGAAAGAATTACTCCATTCAGTTTATTTTTACAGAGCAGAGTCTACAGAAAGTGGTCACTTTGCCAAAGAAGCAGGGATCACCTCACGGGCGCTGGTGCGTGAGCAGTACCATCTTCAGGGAATTCACAGATTTGTGCTGTGACAAAATGCAACCATTCCTGCCAAGAAGCAGGAACTGCTGCAGTTTATTACCCTTCCTCTTGTCCTAAATAGTAGTATAAATGGCATTTTTGTATTCAGAAATTTCAGGCCCACACTTTCACTGTACAAACTGCAACTGCATTCACAGCTGCGGTAAATAGCCACGTCCCTCCTAATTGCACATGATGCTACGTGTAGCCTGCATGAGCTTCTCTGAACACTGGGGTGGCACCGGACTGCCACAAGAAATGTGCTTCCTACGCACTTTGCTTGCTTTATTTTCCTTCTTTCTTAACTCATCACACAGTGTTGCAATCATAAATCAACCTCTGGGGCTGCCTCATTTATTCAGGTCTACCGCAGCGGTGTCTCCCCTTCCCTCAAGCTCCCCACCTCGCTTGGAGAACTTGCAAGTACAGGATGGATTGTGGGGATGGAAATGGTTCAGCAGGACCCACGATCACTGGAATCTGGGTGCTGGGTTTAAGATGTGTCTATAATGCTACTGTTATTCACTGCTTTGTTTCATTGGGTGTGTCGTATGCCATTTTCCCTTAATGAGGAGCTGTTACAAGGCAAGTTTATTCACCCTTGCTGGGTGTTGGAAGATCAAACCACATGGGGTGACAAGATTACAAACACTTTGCTGGAGGGCTGAAAATACTTTGGAATGGGATGAGAGATTAAACATGTTCACAGAGCCACAACGTTCCAGCAAGGGGAAGGTGGTATCGTTCCAGGGAGCACAGGGAACAATAACTGGGCAATGATGAGATGTGTAAGTCAGGAAACATTAAAATTCAACAAAATCTGCTCTGACACCCAAGCCTCAAATAACGCTTCTAGGGATGGATTAATTATTCATGCAGAAATCTGCACCCACCCAAGCTTGCTACCTGCAAGCCTGCCAAATCCAGCCCAGCACTGCACCCTCAGATTCACAGCCACCCTTCAAACAGTTGTATTATAATCCTGTGGTTCTCTGGAGACACCACTATGGGGGATTGCAGTGTGATGTTGCAATGGGAACACCACTGCACACTACAAGTAAATCACTAGCCTGGCAGCAGATAATGAGGAGCTGTGTGTTAGGAGCTGCTGAGAACATGGTCAGAAGAACGGGCTGCATGGGAAGATGAGGAGCCCTGAATATCCCACAGCAGAGGGGCAGGAAACAAGTCAGCTTCATGAAAAAGCAAACAGGCTGAGCTTGAAGAAAGGCTATGATGAGAAATGGGTCTTTGCATTCAGGTGCTTAGGAGGTTACAACCCCAGCTTCTTTTGAGAGTCCCTGCCTGAAAATTCCAGAGAGGACTTCCTAATTCAATAAAGAACATAAAAAATCCCCAGTTTCTCCCTATTTGTGTGTCTTGCTACAGGCACGCAAACATTTTTATGTCTATATGTAACATTAAGCTGCGTCTTTTATGTTGGAGTCAAGACAAGAATTTCCCCAAGGTCAGAGGAGAAGGTTCTTTGCCTTCTCTGCCTTCTTCACCTTCTTCTGCAGCATGGGCAGCTGTTAACTGTTAACTGCCTAAGAGTACCTGTTTTGGCCATTTAACCTACAAAATTGCAGCTATTCAAGAGATCAAGAGCATCAGTGAGATCTCTCTGTCTTCCAGTCTTTTCCTGTGGTCTGTTAATGGCTTTTACTGAAAGTCTTGTTATAGGGTGTTAAGAAGGTCTTGAGTATGACTATGACTGTGTGTGCTGGAGGTAGAAGTGGTGGACTAAAAGCGTGCTTTTGCCTGATGCTTCTTCTTCTTGCCATAGTGTGCAAAATCTTGATCCCGGCTCCCCAGAGTTTGTGGCACGTGTGTTTTAGTTCTGGCCTTGATCTGATCTCAGATAAGGAGCCTGGGTTGCCCTGAATGGTCTCGCAGTGATTTGTGGTAGGACCACGATCAGTTATTTTCTTACAACAGCACAAGAACCGTGACAACCTGTAAAGGGGAACTTGCAGTGTCTGCACAGAGATTTCAACATAGACATAACCAAAGCCTGGTGAGGAGGGACAGCCAGGGGGGCTGAAGGTCACAGACTTGTGCAAAAGAGGTGACAGAGATTAGAGAAGGTAGAAGTGGGTTTCTGAGTAATGAAAGGTTTAGAAGAGCTGAGATAGCAGCAGCAAAGATGACAAGGAGGGTGTGGGAGACTTAAGGGTGACTCTACCTCAAAATGCACAATAAAACCATGAGAGGAAACAAAATAAGAGGAAACGTTTCCCAGGCTCTAGGGAAACTAAACCAGAGATCCCTATAACAGACCCCTGTGTCTCTGACAGACTTACCCACACCTCTGCACTTTGGGGAGGTTCAGCCGTGAGCCAGCTTGCAACTTTGCCCTCTAGCCCATTTCTTCTGGAGGAAAACAAGCATGGAAATAGAAGAAACCAGTAGGAGGAATGTGCTATAAATCATCTGTGCAGTAGTAAGGGGTTGACATAATTTTTCACTTGTATCTTGTTTTTAATAAGAAGGTGATTTCCAAATCAACAGACCCTAAACAAAGATACTCCAAAGGCCTTCAGAAAAAAAATCACATCCATAGAGGAGAACTGGGACTTAAGTGGAATTTTAAATGGCTCAAGCAGTTGTATACAATGGTGATAAAGCATTTCAGCAGCAGTAACAGTATTTTAGGGACAGTTCATAGCAAAACTTAAATAGGGCCACAAAGAGGAAGCACACAGAGTCAGTCCCTTTAAAGCAAATATTTAATGAAGGAGGCTGGGTATTAGCAAGATCTGGATGGTTTATGATCAGAGCAGGGGAGGATGCTGTGGAGAGGTGATGCCTGTTACCCAGAGATAAACAGGACACCAAAAAGAAGAGATCATAAGGGTATCTACAGAGCTGCAGAAAATCATCCTGCCAAGCAGTGCTTGTGGTGAGAGTGGGGAAAGTGCCTCTGGGTGTAGGAGAGCATGAATGAGATGAATCATTGTGAGAAATAGAGTCCCGTGAGCAGCAGAACCAGCGTAGCCCTTGGACGTGTAGCTCAAGACTGACTCGATTTTCTGATGTCTCATAGGGGATGAACTCACACAGCAGGTTTAGCACTGACAAAATCACTTTCCTGAACCCAGACATCTATTTTTCTAAGACTTAAAAGCACTTGATATCTTCGAATGCAGTAACAAATGGGTTGAAACTGGGTAACAGGTCCAAAAGCCACTAGGGAGAAACTGATAGCCATGCAATGATAGCCACAAGCACACCGTGAAACCAGGCTAGGAAAGAGTACTTACAAGTCTGTCACCTCCTGTGTACTGCAATGGGATGTTTTCATCTGGTTAACAAAGGCAAACGAAGTGTTAGCAAACTGGAACCCAGGCTAAGATTCAATAGTTTTTAATGTTTCTGAACTACAATTTTTAACTGCTTTGTGGTTTTAGACAGCTGGGTTGGTTCTCCCAGCCACGTTTGCTTGCCATGCAAAGTTTCAACCTGCTGTAACTGGTGGTGGTACAATCAGCTCCATCCATAATAAAATGGCAATTAAAAGGCTCTGGGAGGTTTTATTACCTGGTGTAGTTGAAACACTTGCAGATGTTTTAATGAAAGGACTGATCAAAGTTTTAATAGGATTAATTAAGTTTTCAGGCACTTTGCTACTTCCTACTTTTCAGCAAGGGCCAGAAGGAGAGGCATCAAAGAGCTGCCACAGTGCCGATTGCCCCTGTAACATCCCCAGCAGCAGCAGCCAGGAAGTCCTGCTAAAATCTCCTTTTTCCTTTGGGAGAAAGCATTGCATTTCTAGGCTTGAGCACTTTGAGTGAAGTCTGGATGCCTAAATGGAATTGCTGAACATTTTAAGCCAAGCCAAGTGGTCCAAGTTTCTTCCAAGGGCTTTTACATTCGTTTTCCGCAAGCCAAGGAATCAAGGCCAATGAATTCTTATGTACTGAGGAAAGACCAAGACAAATGTTTCTAGAAATTTCCAGAAAAAGCACATAGCCCTGAAGAAACTGACCTCTGGAAAGACTGACAATTAGAGCTCTGTATGGATTTGCCTGCTAATTATTCTATGAAACCGACCCTTAAATAGCCTTTAGACTTAAATACACATTTTCAAATTCATGGAAGTAATACCATAATTTAGAGGGGTTTGTAAATTAACAATTGCAACAATTCTGTCAATAACAATTGTAAACGAAGGCAAACCCCCTGTCCAGAGACATTCAGAATCAGTGCAAATAGAAGAGCGAGGAAAGGGGTAAAATAGGCAAGGAAATGAGCATTACTACAGCAGACAGATGGCCGAGCTGGGTGAAGAGGGATTTCTCTTCCTGCAAAATATTAGAGAATTTTCAAAAGTTCCCAACCCACACTCAGATGAAGCCAAATCTTTTCAATGTGTTTTGTCGAAACTATTAAAAAAAGCAAGTATTTGAACAGTTTGGTTTTCAACAACACCAAAAAATAAACCCCAACTGAATGAATAATTTGAAAGCCTTGGAAATAGCCAGGAGCTGGAAGTTTCCTGCTTTGGGCTTTGCTTGTTTCTGAGCAAGTAGCTGAGAAGTTTCTTCCGAAAGAATGGAAAAAGTGAATCTTATTTTTGGTTTTATTTGCGAACCATTTTGTGGGGAAACGCCGGTGATTTTGTGCTCACCACGCTTCAGAACCAAACTGTCACAGCAGTGATCCCAGAGCCTCAGAGCTCCAATCTGCAAGAGTGCCCTGATGTCAGAACTCATCTTTGCAGGGGTAGTGAGACGTCACCTCTGGGGCTCCAGAAGATGAACTGCAGTTGATTCATCCGTTCTGGAGGAGGAAAGGTGGATCCCTCGCAGTACTCCTACTTTCCCACTGCAGGACCCCCTCAGCAGTTGCTAACACAGCCCACAGAGGAAGGGAGTTAGCTCAGCTGGTGCTTAACACTGCTCAGGAAAGGATCAGGTTTGAAACACAGGTTTCAAACCCTGTGTTCATCAGCAAGGGATGCAGCAGTTGTTGGAGACCCATCCTTGGGATGCAAAGAAACCTTTCAGCAGAAGGAAGCAACTAGAAGAGCTCCTGGGAGCAGCATATGGGTGCTGCTGATGGTGTGAACCTTCTCCCAGAACATGACTTTGAGCTTTCTGTTGCCTTGGCACATCTTTTCTGGCTGGATTCAGGCCTTCACTGTCCGTTAGCAACTTTGGCAACCCCAGGCTAGCGCAGCACAACGTCCTGTATTTAAAACTCACTTTGAAGCTCCGTGCCAAGTTTCAGGCAAAGCTGTAGGAATCTGATCTTTTTTCATCTAAGTGTGGTCAGCCGCGTGCCTTGCCTGGATCAAGAAAAGCCTCTCCTTTAATGCTGCAGGTGCACAGGGAAAAGGCTCTGTGCCTTCTCACACTTGCATGTGTGGAAGGGCTGGCCCTATGCCTCTGCTGAGTGCTGTGTCTTTTCAACAGACACGAGGGCAAGCAAGGACAGGCACGTAACAAGCAGGGGCACAGACAAGTAGACACCCAAAGAACCAGAGCTGATGTATTTATTTATCATTAGCTTGGGGTCAGTAACTGAGCACAAAATCTGAAGACCCACCCAGCTGTCAGACAATTGTTAATGTTCTTATGGTCAGGCACCAGGACAGTGTTCCTCTTCAGTAATGAACTACAGAAAACTGTCCCAGGAACCACCCGTTCCTGCAGTTTCACCCTTCCAAGTAGCCCCTTTTAGCTCGCCTGTTTGGTGTGTCATTTGCGGAAAGAGTCAGGGCTTGGTCTTTAGAAAACTGAAAGAGTGAGATCACTGGGCTTTGGAATAGGGCCTTTATGAATACAGGAGCTTTACACTACCTTTAGGTTTCAGATGATGTGGTTCCAGGGCTTAGCTCCAGGAAAGCCCAGGCTGTCTCAGCATCTTCTGCTAAGCTGTAGGATACTCAGCATCTTACCTCAGGATCAGAGCACTCCTACCTCATCCTGGCAGCGCATTGCTGGCTGGTGACATGACTAATGTCTGTCAACATTGACAACAGCAGTTTGGGTTTAATTATTTTTTATGATACCTCCCAGCACAATTGCACATATTTTGACCTTTCTTAAGGTAACCAAATGGGGATTTTTTATGTTAAGACCCCATCTGCAGTAAATTATAACCTTGCCAAACCTAGAATATTCAGGCTAAAGTTTTTCCATACTGGTCATCTGCCAGCATAGAAAATTCAATGGATTAATTGTTTTTCTCAGTATCTGTGCAAAGATTTCCATATACTTTGGTGATGAGGTAGGACTAGACTAGACTAGACGAGAAGCTATGGAAAGCCAATCCTTTATCTACAAAGGTCTGCAGGACAGAGGAGCTTGTTGGCTGGTTTGGGACCGAGTGCTGGTTTGACTTGTTTAACAGCTTCTCTTCTACAGCAGGTAATGGACACTCACACACAACAAAAAGCTGCCCACAGCATAACTCCACCTGGCAAGGAATCTTTCTTCCATCCCTGCGTTGCTTCCACTCAAATAAGCTGCTGCTAAGCTATGCCTAAGACCTATGAAAATGGCCAGAGGCACTTCATTGACAGTTATAGCAGTTCTATAGGATTATTGAACCATCCTTGAGAATTTTAAAGAGAAATGTAGCCACCAAGAGGAATGTATAGAGAAGCTCTAAGTACAGAATAATAGGTATTCAAATCCAGTGCTGAAATCCCCCCCAGCCCATGAGGGACACTTGTAATGGGCACAGAGAAGCCAATTGCTTCCAATATTTAGTGAAAGGGAAAGAATCTCTTCCTTTACTAATTTTGAGAAAATGTTAGGACATTCATACACGGCAATATTAGTTTCACAGCCATAGATCTTGCACAGACAGACTCCTGTGTTTAACTCTCTATAGTCTAAATAGGTCCCATTGACTTTCATGAGCTTGCTTGTAAGTAAAGATAACTTAGAGGATCAAAGCCCTATAAACTGTGTCATTAAATTTTAAGAAGTCAGAAACTCCATGTTCTCTTCCCAGGCTGTACCAGCATCTCCCATGAGTGCTAATGAGACCATTTCTCATGGCACTGTTCTCTGGACATCAGAAGACATAGATTTGACTTCAGTCTTGATTGCACAGATGAAAACAAGCAATAACTCATGAAAATCAGTGCAGGTAAACATGGTAGTCAAACTATAGCTGATAAAATTCATGCTAATTTTGGGTACCTGTCTGAGGCTCAGCCCCCTATTTAATACACATGGTACATTGGGTCTGCACAGGTTAGGAGAGCTCATTAGAATTGATTCTCCATGTATTTGTCAATAATTCCAGGAGTAAAAAAAAAAGACTCCACCAAGACAAACAGGCTGATTCAGCTCACAAACGTATGGGAAAGATGATTCAGATTTTAGCCAAAGTGACTGACTCTTTCATACCCTGTAGGAGAGTTTCCTGAAAATCAAGCAGGGTTTTACTGGTAACAGGTTTTCATGAAGTAGGAACTGAGAAAAGAGAAGTGGGAAGACCTTTGTCTTTCAAGAACCTTTTCAAGCCAGTACACAGATATGGGAGAGGAAGAGGGCAAAAACATCATCTCACTCTTTTTACGCATTACTTTTCTAAAGTTATCTTCAAACTCAGCTCAGTCTGCCCTGTTCTGGCAGGTTCAAGCCATTGCCCTTGGCCTGGCCCTACAGGCCCTTGTCCCAAGCCCCTCTCCAGGTTCCCTGCAGCCCCTTTAGGCCCTGGAGCTGCTCTCAGGTCTCCCCTTCAGGAGCCTTCTCTCCCCCAGGCTGCCCCAGCCCAGCTCTCTCAGCCTGGCTCCAGAGCAGAGCTGCTCCAGCCCTCGCAGCAGCTCCATGGCCTCCTCTGCCCTCGCTCCAACAGCTCCAGGTCCCTCTGGTGCTGCTGCCCCAGGGCTGGAGCAGGGCTGCAGGGGGGGTCTCCCCAGAGCACAGCAGAGGGGCAGGATCCCCTCCCTGAGCTGCTGCTCACGCTCTGGGGGTGCAGCCCAGCACATGGGGGTTCTGCGCTCAAGCGCTCACTGAAGTCTGGTCATGGGGAGCTTCTCCTCACTCAGCACCCCAAGTCCTTCTCCTCAGGCTGCTCCATCCAGCCTCTCCCAGCCTGTGTTTGTGCTTGTGCAGTGGCAGGACCTTGCACTTGGCCTTGCTGAGCTCCATGAGGTTCACATGGTTCCACCTCTCCAGCCTACCCAGGTCTCTCCGGATCCCATCCCTTCCCTCTCAGCATGCAACCACACCAGTGCTCAGTGTCATCAGCAAACCCGCTGAGGGTGTTCAATCTCACTGTCTGTGTTGCTGACAAAGATGTTAAGCAATGCCGGTCCCATCACTGCCCCCTGAGGAGCACTGCTCATCATGGATATTAACTCTAGCAATAGAGTTTCTTTGCTAGCTTCCACAGCAGAGACCCAGGCTATGAGGGAGCCCTGGTACAGCCCAGCCAGCATTGCCAGTGTGCAAGATATCCTCCAAGAGGACCAGCTACTGTGAGTCACCTCTGCAGGGCCAGACTATCATCTCCTTGCAAAGGCAGGGCTCTCACTGCAGTCTGTGAGTGCTTCTGTAAAAGGCAGCTTTATCCAAATAAAGAAGGAAGAATATGAAGGAAGATGAATGGGAAAGCAGTTGCTAGAGAGAACTGCCACCATGCAGCAAATGCTGCATTTCAGTGCATGACACAGGATAGCATCTAGTGCTGGTTCCAGTTAGCACTAAGACCACAGGGTGCTTTTGGGGGCAAACTTCTCTGGAAAGGTAGATGGTAAAATAAGCACATCCTGGGCAGGGGAGACCAATAAATCATTCATGAAAAGAAGAGGAAGCATCATAGCCAGGGCAAAGGGAATGCTAATTTGCTTTGCATCCTGATCAAATGGAACGACTGGCCTTGAGGGATGAAGCCATTTTGGGGGTTGATTGCTGGAGTTAATACAGAGCATTAACTTTGCAGCTTTGCTCCAGGCAGAACTTGTCCCAAGTGATCTAAAACTTTCAATGCACTTACTCTATCAGAAGATTTGTGTGTGTGACTGCCTAATTAACGAGCTTCTGTTCAATATTAATATGCAGAAAAGTTTACTGCCTTCAAGGTGTGTCAATATATACATTTTTCTGGTTAAAGAAGCTTGCCTTTGGCTAGTGAAATATAAAAGCTATTAATTAAAGCATACAGTGCTTTAGGAAAGAAAATGATCAAATTGCTGAAGTCTCTGGGGACAATTGCTACAGAATCTATGCCAAACACCTCAGTACATTGATATGCTAAAATGAGTCACATGAAGTACTTTAGTAAAGCTTTTTCACAAGGCTTCACCTCCTGCATCCCACCCATCAAAGAATACTGTCAATTGATTCCAGCCCAAATGGCATCATCAAAGAACATAAATATATAAACACATCTCAAACCTTTTGAGTTGCTCTTTACCCTGCATGAAGACATGTGGAGCCCTTATGGTGTGAGGCATCACACCAGCACCGCTAACACTGCTGCTTGAATGGGTATTGGCCTCCTCTCCAAGCTCACTTGGTCACCAGCCACAAGCAAACCTCAGCCCCACCTCAGCCCTGTGCCTGGAAGAGGTCCAGTGCCACCAGACTGGTCCTTCCCTAGACATCCCCTATTTGGTGCTTTCCAAGGCTGGCATGGCCCCAACATGCAATAAGACAGATCCAGCAGCTCAGTCTTCATTGCACTGCCTGTCCTCAGAGGCACTCCCCACCCTGTACCTGGCATCTTGGAGAAGCCAATAGGGAGGGAGTAACGTTATTGCTTTCATTTTACATGTGGGAAACTGAGGCATGACAGGTCCCCAAAGCAATTTCCTCATTAGTTTTCTTACCTAAAGAGATTCAAAAACAAGTTTCTTGAGTGATTTTTGTCAAAGGTGACAAAAGGAAGCCACTGGAAAAGCCAAAGGCCGAGTGCTGTGTACAAAGCAGTATTTGGACTGTATAGAATCGTAAAATAGTTAGTGTTGGAAGGGACCATAAGATCACCTAGTTCCAACCCCCCTGCCATAAGCAGGGACACCTCACACTAAACCATGTATAAACTATTCCTTCTTCCCAAATCACTGTCTGCAGACACTGCAGCAAATATTTCAGGGAAGGGGAAGGAAAGAAAGTCTCTTACCTTGATCAGCCTGATGAGAGAAGGAAAAGAGTTGATGCCCATGGAGCAAGACTGGATTAAACGGCAAGCCACTGTAAGGTTATAAACAGCCCATATGTCTCTTCTTGAAGTGGGATGCTTGGGAAAACCAGGTGGGTTTCTTGGTCAGCAAACTCTGTCTTTGTAAAGCTAATGCCAGAACTTCTTTCTCAGTGTAGGTGATTATTATATTTCATGTGGATGGCTTTTATAAGCAAGAGTTAGCTGATTGCCATGAATTGACTGAAACAGGGTACACAAAGTGTCTGGGCTCCTTTTGTTTTCTGCTTGCAGGGACTGAGAGCAGAATGGGAGGAAAAATCAGGAAAAGGAAGAACTGTGAAATATGTCTGTTCCTTCCTCCTCAGCTCCCTGTAGTTGCCAGGCAGATCTCCATAATACAGGAGCTAAACAACAGTTAAATGTAGGATCAGTAGGGTTAAAAAAAATCATATGCTTTATAGATATTATTTGATCTCTAATAAATACACTGAATATGGGGGTTTTGCATGATGCTTTGATCTCAGTGAAGTATATTCTAGCTGAGTTGCTGGCACCCCTCTAATGAGTGGTGTTGGAGGCCCTACATAAACAGCAGCTAGTAAAAGTGAGGAGGAAGGATGCAAACTCTGACATCCCTGTTCCAAAGTAGGTCAAGCTCCTCCAAAGGCAAGAGCTTCACATCATTCCTTCTGTAGTAGCAGACACTTGTGAAGGATGAAGAGTTAAGGCCTACACTGCTGAGGACAGGTCTAGCTCTTACACTGCCTGGTGTGTGAGGCAGCTGGTTTGTGTACATGCAGAGCAGCTCCATATGGTTTAACCGATGATGAGAGCTCAGTGAGGGCTCTGTCAGACCAGACTGAGAGCTGCAAAGGACTGTGAAGTTGTTCTAGCGGATGCCTCATGTCTGGTACAAACCTATCCTGGACTCACTTGCAAAATCCTGAGCTGCCTGCAGAAAAGTTAGACAAGGATTTTCCTTCTAGGATCAGTGCATAACAGAAATGTATGGGGGAAAGACTTGAACCTTGCAAGGTTTCAGAGGCTGTGCTCTATCTGTCCTGTACTCAGCTGCACCTGCGTTCAGACGCCTTCTAGACCCTGTTTGACAGTGTGACTGTTCACACATGTACCTCCCTACCTTGAAAGGAACATACGCTGGGCTCTCCGATGAGCAATGAGTGGGTGCATTTGAAGAGCCAAGTGCTTTATCTGCACAGCTCAGAAGAGCCCACACACACACATAGGCTTTTTAGGACCAGGAACATCTCTAGGTGCCAGGCCTACGGAGTCCTTGCTCACAGCTGACATCTAAGGTGCTGCAGTCATATTAGTAATAAACCAGCTAAGACAGGAAAGGAGGCCTTTACCTGCTGCCAGATCCTGTAATAACGTGTCCTAGGTGCACTTTCTTCTTGCTCTTTCAAGTCATGCAGGCACAAGTTACTTTACAAAGTGGTCTCTTGTCTGAGCCTCACAAACTTGTTTCACTTATGTCTTAGATTCTAGCAAGGAGTGCCAGAGGGGAAGCAGTGTTACACCGGATTGCACCACAGAAACCACCCATCTTAAGTGGATTGCTCTTTTTGCCATGGGCTGACTTGCTTATGCAGGTTTGCTTTGTTATCAAACATCTGTAATGACACAGGAAAAAGTACTGAGCCGAGCAGGGACTGTTCTGTGATCTGCACTGGCCACACGCTGCTTCCCTGTGGGAGCTCCAAGGGAAGAGTCTTCTGAATTGACCAAAAAAACCTTGTCCTCAAGAGTCCAACCATGGAGAAGAGACTGGCAGCATCTGTCTTTAAAGAGAGCTCCTTGCTTGCCTGGAGCAGTTTGAAAGATGCTTTTAGTCCTTCAGTTGGTAAAGCCTCAGACAGCATAATCCTGAAGGCTGACCTGCAGACTGCGAGGACCCCTCCAAGCCCGTTCTTAACTCATCGCTGAGCAAGGGGCATTGGTTTGCTTCTGCTTGAGCTCGCTTTATAAATTGAATTTCGAGAACAGAATTAGTACACCTGAAGCTTTCGCAGGCTGTCTGCAGGAGCGGGCCGGGATTCAAGGAAGCTCCTTTTAATCCAGGGTTGTGGGTGTGGGCTTTCCCCAGATCTCGTTTCCTATTGCAGGTTTGAATGGCCTCTGACTCCAATTAGCCTAACACAGTAAAACAGAGCGCTGAGTTTCAAAGGATGTGTTTCAGTGGCAGAGGTGTCATAGCTCAATGTTGGGCAAAGAACTCCTATCTCCCTGGCCTCCACACCTCCCTGTCCCTCCAGAAAGTAGGATTTTTGCTCCTAGAACAGGATCTTTTTGGAAAGCAGCTTAAGGGCACTTCTCTTCTGTTCTCAGAGTTCACTATTTCCAGGGGTTTGCCACATCCAGGCAGGCTGGAAACCTTCTCTAAATTAATGCTGAAACTCTGGTATATACATATAATATAACTCCAAGGTCTAGGGTTCTAAGAAAAATACCAAGTATCATGAGACTCCTCATAAAATCATGACAGTTCACTAGCTGAATACACAAAGAGCAGTCTTGTACTTCTTTTTCTCTAAGGTTACTCCTATTTTAGAATAAGGAATCCTAGAAAGGAAAAGAGCAAAGTTCCCACAAAAGATCTTTGTGTCATGCAGAAAACTTCCTGGAATGAAAGTACCAGCTCAGTTCCCCCAAAAAGAGGTAGCTTTTGAAGATGCAGTCTAATAGACAATGCACCAGTTTGTAAAGGTATTGGAAACACTTGCTGGAGAAGCCAGAAGCTGCCAGTTGAAAACTGAAGGTTTAAAATGTGAAGGATCAAAATACATCAACTTTAAACTATTTTCTATACCACACTAGACAAATAAAGGAACTTTCATTTTATAAAGCAAGGTAAACTCAAACAAGGAATCCAGACTGTGACTGGTTTTGAAACCTGGCTACACTGAAACTTCTCCTGACAGAGCTGGTGTTTTAGAACTCGAAATGGAGATGAGAGTTTCACTTCTCATTCCACGCAGATTATTCATGTTTCTTCAGCACTGGTGTGTCAAGGAATTTAAACCACGATTAAAATAGTGTAACTTTGTAAGCCATGAAAGGACTGTGATAGCAAGGTCTGCACATGCTACAAACGAATGAGGTCTCTCCCTGCACAGGGACCTGCAACCATACCTCTCCATCAGTACAATATGGCAGGTGACTGTAAAGATGGAATGTGGGGATGTTGTCCTACTTGTTATCATTGTCAGGGATAACCCCCTCCATTAACCAGGAATGCTTGGGTAGCTGTTAAATTGGCCTTGTTCTGGTTTTGTTTCCTTGACAATAACAGCGTTTTCAGTATCATACACCTCTGTGGCCAAATTAATCACAGTCATCCTGCTCCTCCGACTGCTGTGATCCATCTAGAGACAAGGAACCATGGGGCCAACCCTCTTCACTAGGTGCTTCTTTCAGGAGAAGAGCTGTTAACCCAAATTACCTGGCAGCTGTAAGGAACTCTAGCAGGCAATTTCTGCAGTGCTGTCAGTAACTCTCAGCCCCCCTGGCTGCACAAGTTGCTCTGAATAACTACAGTTGCTCTGATCATGAATTACTGTGATTTGTCAGTGGTAATCTAAGCCCAGATAGGGTTTTGATGCTTTTGCCAGCGACATGTGAAAGAAAGTATTTGAGAGGAGCTGTCTAAGCCAGGTTGGGTAAAGAAAAGAGGGGTAAAAAGTCAGCCTGACCGGCCCAGATTCATCTCATGCAGTGGTGAAACCAGCCCACTGCCTGGATTTAACACCAGTGGATAGATTTAATCTGCTTGAATAACTCCTTCTTTCCCATGGAAATGATAATCCAGTCCTAATATGCCATCTAAATAATGCAATAACCCACTATAACAGCTCTTTTTTTGGAACAACTATACATAACACTAAGAAAAAAAAAAAAAAAAGCATGTCTCTGAAAACAAAAACATCTTTCTGACAAGAATTGCTACAGTTTGGACTTTTGTCACTGCTGGAGCGCAGAGCAACATGTGTGGAGCAGGAGGCAGGGAATCCCTGTTTCAGACCCAGCTCTCTTGTCTGAACTGCACAGAAACTGAATGTCAAACACCTATCAATAACCTTTCCTAGATGACTGCTGGGGAAAGTGAGCAATGTTCTCTTGGTCAAAGTGGAAGCTCTTGAAGTTCATTGAATTTATCTAGTGAGAAATGTCAGGTAGCTGCAAAGGGAGTGGTAGTGATGTTCATTACAGGTATCACTATGCATATGGCTATATATACTTAAAGATATAATTACATATAGAGTTATATAAACATACAGCTATACATGTAGTTGTATGCATAGTTACATCTATTTTTTCAATAACCCAGGAGTCAGGAAAACTCCTATTATAACCTTTTGTCTCGCAGTGAGCCTTGGAGGAGGATGACCACGTTTACCTCTGTGCTCACAGGAGCCTATTGCAGAATTGGCTCCAGTTTCTTTATGGGCTCTTTTATACGCCTGTGTCCTCTAGTAAGAATTTGAAAGGACAGTACTACAGTGTGCATTCAATAGAGCTTTCCTTCCTCCTGCATCTGCATATGCTGTGTGACAAGCAAGTGGCTGAAGGTTAATTGTTACTCTAGGATATTATGCTCCATCTCTCCCTCATTAATTTTGGGAACAGGGTGGGGAAAGGAAATCCCTGACACTAGAACCTTGCTGGAAATATCTGAAAACAAATGTTTGTCTTAGAAGAAAACTAAACAGTGCAAAGATGCTTCTCCTTTGAAAACACTTTCCTAAGAAAGGAAAAGATTTTTGCCTGCTTGTTTTGGTGGTTCTGAAGTTGAGAGAACAGGTCTGAATCAGGAACATCTATTACTTTTTGTTTGGTTTTATTAACATTAGGAGAAGGTTTTTTCCATCAACATCTGACGTTGGTGGCTTAAACCCCAGGTTAACAAGATCAGAATTAGCCCAAATAACTCCAAGTGTGCAAGGGAAATGAGTGAACAAGAAGTGCTGCATCTTCCAGTTCATTGCTGGGTTCTTTTGTTCTCCTGAGTAGAGGAGAAGCCCATACTCTTTATCCTTCCTGCAGACTTCTCAGGGGGGAACAGAGAGTAGGAAACATGGCAGTGGGAAGAGAGGGCAGGGGAAAGGAGCTGGATGGAACTCCAGGCAGGGGAGTTCACCCTGTCTGAAGTCTCCCATCACTCTGAATATCCTGGCTGCTCTTCTGTGCAGTTCCTCTACCTCTTCTACATACTTTGTGAGCCAGAGATTGAACCATGTGTGTTATGCCACCACAGGAAATTGGGGGGTTAAGATCCCCAAAAGTGTTTCCTGCATGAGTTGTGGAGGAGAGGATCCATTTCCAACCCAGTTTAAATGGATCAGCAAGCCCAGTGCAGCTGAAGCCCCAATGCTGACCACAGCTCCTGGAAGAAGCAGAGCCATTAGGTTCACATTAAGTGACTGATGAGCTGCCTGCAAGCACCTGGCCGGTCCATTTCAAGCTCCATTCTTTTAATTCTATCTTCTTTTTCGGCCATGTGAGCCATGAGGGAGTGAATACGTGAGGGTTTCTACCCAATTGCAGCCCTCTTTAACAATGCAGGAAACTGGGGAGCTGCTCAAGACCTACCTGACGTAGAGGGAATAGTTAGCATCTAAGAAGATTTATGTCCATGACCTTCTGGATGTAAGGTGGCAGAGCAGCCCATGCTACGTCTAATATGCATATTCATGGCTCGTTTATTCATGAAAGAAATGAATGAATTAGTGATGGTTTGGAGGACACTGATCATGGCGTTGAAATACACTCAAGTTGCTCACAAATGAGAACTCCATCATTTTTCCAGAATAAATCGGTAACCACTGTAAATCCTTGCGTATCGGCGTTGTTATTGGAAATACCATGTTGTATTTGATTGCATTGGAAACGTTTCACAGCTCTCAACCTGTCAATTACTTCAGCACAAAACGAGGTTTCTCACGATGATAGATGGTGATTCTAAGTAATTTTTATAAAGTATTTTACCTACGGTGGTGTCAGGAAGCCTGCCTGCCTGTGAAATATTGTGATTTTTGAAGCACTCACCTGGTAACACTCCTTAATTGTGTAACATTAATCTGTGTCAATCAAATACTCGCAGACTAATAGATGGTAGCTTTTTTTTCCTGAGGTTTTCATAGAGGGGGAAAATTAAGATCACAGAAAACTGTTGGCAGCATATGAAGGAAGAAGCAATGCCAGACTCGTAACCAATCATGAACATGCATATTATGAAGAATAAAGAAAAGATGAAGCCTCTTCACTAATGAACTCTACTTTTATTCAGAATTGAGATGTCTTCCAGCAACATGTTTTTTCTTTCTCCCCACTTCTAACACAGAGTGAGAAGAAGAAAGCCCAGTTTTACATGTCTTGAGCAGATTCAAATATCTGAATGAATAAGGTGCTAGACATCAGATACTGCTATTTAAGTTTCAAAGTCTTTTTCAGAGATTAGTAAAAGATATTATTTCACCACAGAGAAATGAAAATTAATTCACAGGGAGGCTGCTTTATCCACACTGATGCAGTGAGTTAGGAGCACGGATGGGTCTGGGATCCTGCACAGCATATGAAGCGATACACAGATGTCCAGACATATCAGGAAAAGCTTCACCAGAGGGACTGCTTGGGACTGCCCCAGTGCTGGGGTTATTGGCCTTGCTCTGACTCTATTCCAGCATGTAATCCTTCACCAGCAGAGAATAAATCCTGTATCAAGTGCATGCTCAACCACAGCTCCCAACTGCTGATGGTGCTGATTTCAGTTTCATTCAAATACCCTGTATAAAGACAGGCTGAGAACATTGGGGCTGGAGAAGAGAAGCTGCCTGGAGACCTCAGAGCAGCTTCCAGGGTCTGAAGGGGGTGCAGGAAACCTGGAGAGAGACTCTTCATCAGGGACTGAGCAATAGGACAAGGGGTGATGGGTTCAAATTGAAACAGGGCAGACTGAGCTGAGCTCTGAGGCAGAAGCTGTTCCCTGTGAGGGTGCTGAGGCGCTGGCCCAGGGTGATGGCCCAGAGAAGCTGTGGCTGCCCCATCCCTGGCAGTGCTCAAGGCCAGGTTGGACACAGGGGCTTGGAGCAAGCTGCTCCAGTGGAAGGGGTCCCTGCCCGTGGCAGGGGTTGGAGCTGGAGGAGCTTTAAGGTCCCTTCCAACACAAACCAGGCTGGGATTGTGTGATTCTGTTCTATGATTCATTGAAGGTACAGCCCCACAAAACCAAGCTGTTTAAAGCATGATGTACTGGGTATGGCCGCACCTGTGTTAGGAGGGTTTCCAGTTTCCATCTCAGCATGACCAGCATTGCCCCCAGTCCTGCGCTGCCTGCATGTGACAGCACTGAACAGTCTGAATACCTGTGGGAGGACTGGGCTCTAGGTGGTCTGGTACTTATCCCTATTTATACACCATGCAGCCTTTTCCAGCCATTAAACTGATTTTATATGTGCCTGTTTCAGCAATTAGAGCAAAAAAAAAAAACCTTTCTAGCTCTTTTGGTTTGAATTGGGCTGGTTTCAAACCCAGGTACTAAAATGGATAAAATTATCTTGAAAAGCAAAGGAATTGCACTGTACTCTGAGCTCCTCCGCATCATGTTATGAAAGACACAAAGATAATATTTATATAAATTAAAGCTATTGGAGACGTATGGTATTTCAGTTTCTGCTTCATTAAGTTGTCCTCCAGCCCTGAACATCCCTAGATCTATTCTGCAGCACTTTTCTATTTTAAATTTAATCTACCCTGCTGCAGAATGAAAGCTTAAAAGGATATTGCCTCTTTAAATTAAATGTGGAAAAAAACAATGGTGGTTCTTGCTGAAGTGAATGCAATCTATTATATAAGTTCTAGAATTCATAATATTTTCATATGGCTGTACCCTCCCTGCTCATTCAGCACTATATTTATTCACTGTTTCTCTATCACCACAATTACTTCCTTTTTTTCATTGATTGTAAGACCAGAAGAAACCACTGCGACCATCTAATCTGATTTCATATGTATAATAGACCATAGGACACTTCTGGATTAATTCCTCATTTGGTTAAAACAACTCTTGGAAAAATATCCAGTCTTTTCCTTACCATTTCCAGGCAACTGAAAGCACCTTTGCACACATCCCCACATCCACCCCTCCCCCTGAGCTCTTCAAATCACTGCTTATTTTAGCTTTATCATTCCAATCCAAGCATCCTCTGTTTTGAGCCTGGAATTCCATATTCCTCTGATTTGCAGATATGGAGTCCTTCCCCTGTGAGATTTGTTTTCTTTGTGTGGCAACCGAACCACCACTGAAGCTTCTAACTGGTGGTGAAATAGCAAGACACTGACTTTTCCACTGTAATCCCCATGATTTTTTCTGAGCCCTGTCACAAGCTATACAACCATGGAACCCATGAAACAAAGCAATGATTCAGATCATGCTTCCATGGCAATTATCCACCCTATTCAGGCTTATATTGGCATCTGCCTCCCCGTCACACATAGAATTTTCTCCTGAAGGTGGGCATCCCAAGCTCTCCTTTCAAAGGGAGGCCCTGGCCCTGGCTGTCTTTCCATGAGGCAAGAAACAGGGATTGGGTTTGCTACTGCACCCAGGGGTGCAAGCACCCATCCCAGAGGTGCCCGGCACCTTTACCTTCCTGCTGCTCTATTAAAGCTGTTCTGCTATGTACAGAGTAACCTGGGCCAGGGGAAACAGACTGCAAACATGAACAGAAGAGCAAGGATATTAGATGTGCACTCACTACATAAATCCTGCTGCAGAGTCAGATAGATCTGATGGCAGTCCTCTAAGAACACCTTGACAAATTGAGCCTTAAGCTGAGAGAGGCAGAATAGTATCTTATTTTCATGTATGTGAATTAGACCTAAGCTTGAGACAGGCAGCAAGCTGCTCCTGGCCATCCAAGCAGCAGGACTTCAGGGGTCTGGAGAACTTTACAGGTGCCTCCAGCCTATGAGCTTGAGGAACAGTCTGGCTCTGGCAGGGATCCGAGGACCTAAACAGAAACTTAATATCCCTGCTTCCTATCATAGATGTTCAGCTTCCTGTGTGTTTCTGGGTCATCAGGTCCTTAAAGGACTGGGGTTGGGATGCACTGCAAAGCATCTTGAAGTTATTGTCCTGTGGGAGAACAGAGTTTGTTTGGAGATGGGTAAGTTCCTAGAAACAGAATCAGCAGAATGGGGGTGGAACAAACACCCAGGGAGGTGGTGGGATCTCCACCCGGGGGGAGGGGGGGCGTTCGAGGCTTGTTGAGGCACAGGCACGGCTGAGCCGATCTAGTGCTGGCAACAGCCCTGCTTCGATCGGGAGGGCGGATGTTGGCTCCTCTCCAGCCAACGCTGTCATGTGGGAGCGTGGAGGGATGGACGCGGGGAGGGGTTTCTGCAGTCATCTTGGAGTCATCGGCAGGTTCCCGGTGGGAAGCAGCTCCGCCCGCACTCCGGCTATGGGAGGGCTCCCTGGGAGCGCCCAGGGAAAAGGCAAGTGCAGTGCGGGGAGGGGGAATCGCGCTGTGTCACTGAGGCCAGCAATCACAGACACCAGCTGAGATTGAAGGGTAAAGCATGACTCTATAGGATACACTGGTTAATTAAAACAGAAGCATCCTCTTCAGGCCTTTTTCATTCACAGAAAGCTCCTGTTTCCTCCTAAAGGCATATTGAGCTGGCGACAGTAGCTCAAGACAACTTTTGGAATGAAGTAGTTTGTTCAGAAGGGGAACAAACACACCCCTTCCCTGGAGTCCCAAGTTCTTGGCTGGAGGAGCTTCCAGCCCTGCTGTACTGCATGTTCAGGGTGGAGCAAAGTGATTCAAGCAAAGGCAGATTACAGCCTAATTGCTGCCACAGTATCTCTCTTCCCTGGGTTCAGCTATCTCCTGGCAGAAGGCACCTAACCCCTTGGAGGCTGGAGTGAAACTCTAGTCCCAGCCAAGTCCAGAGGACATATTCCCAAAGTCCACTTCTCCCAGGAATGTGACCACGTTTTATGCACCACAGGGGCTCTGCTCCGCGCCTTCTGCATCCCCTTTGGATAGACTTTGGCTACTTTGCTGCTGCAGTCGATGCAGACGGCTAGAAAAGGCTTTGCATTCACAGGTTTAGGATTTCCTTTAATTGGGAGAGGGGGTTTCCCCCCTCAATGTAAAAGGCCTTTTCCGCAGCATAACCAAGAAAGGAGGCTGCAGGACTTGGCAACCAAACTTCTATTAAGTGCATTTGCTGGAAATGTTTATACTTTGCTCTTGACAACTATCTTGAATAGAGCAAGCATTGCACCGTGCTCTAGCTTGCATAATTCTGACATGGGAGCAAAGTCCTGATGGGGGAGGTGATGGCTTCTTCCCTTGGGACTTTATTTTCTCTTTCATATCTGTCACTTGCTGTTATCAGAAGCAACAGCTTGTTGTGGAAAATATTCTCCTGCTCTCCAGGGATTTTCTCTCTCCTCTGGTTGATTTTAGCAGCAGGGGGAGAACATCTCTGCAGTGAGTGAAGAGGAGGGGGGAACTCCATAAGAGCAGGGAAATCACCGCTACCTTCCATGCAGGCTGGCAGATGTTCAACAAGGGGTTCTGCTTTCCTCCAAAACTCCCTTCCTGCAGCATGTTGCTGGGAAACCCTCTGCTTCTTCCCCTTTCACGTTTAATTACTGCAAATTGATGAGAACTTTACCCAAACTCTGATCAGACAGACAAATAACCCTTTGATTAGGGCAGAGAAGGGACCTAAGCCAGTCCAAAAGTTGATCTGTGCTTGGTTTGAGGTTTTGGAAGGTTTTTTTCCCTACTGTTGGGATTCAACCCCACATTTCCCAAGCTGAGTAACAGGAATCTGGGCTAATACAGGAAGGCCCTTGCTCCTTGATTTTGTATATGACTAGAAGAAAAAAAAGGTAGACAGAGATTATCATAAGAGACTGGCTAAATGAATATGAATGGGTACTCTTACATCTAGGTGAATGGATGGCAGCTAAATGGTGGTTGTTCACTAGCTCCTATGACACGATGCTGGTGGGGGGTTACCCTTGCAGATGGGTGTCTCCCATACAGCTTGACTTCCTCCAGGAATCTTCCATTGAAAGGCAGTGAAATGCAGCCCATATGGTGAAGGACTCATTCTATGCCCCCAGCGTGTGTCGTTAGAGGCTGAAGGTAGGGATGACACACACATGGGGAGAGCCGGAGGGCAATAACCCGTCCTCTTGGTGCCATGCTAATTCTGTGGTTAGAGAAGAGGGTGTCGCACGGCAGTGGTGTCAGTGCTGGCACAGCTCCCTGACACCCAGGTTGCATCCACACAGGTGTGGCTTCACGGCACTCTGGTTCCCAGAGCAGAGCCTGCAGCCCTGCACCCATTTCCTATGTAGAGCAGGAGATGCGCGGGTGCTTCCCAGTGCAAAGATCCATCCCCCCCACTACCTCTGGCAGGGAGAGAGAATGAGAAGCACACCTGAAAACCTTCCTTCCGGCCTGTCCACACAAGGGAGTCAAATGAGAAGGTGAAAGCTGGCAGAGGCTGAGCTGCAGTTTCATTCTGGTTGTCTTTTATTGACAGAGCTCCATCAGAGGCCATGAGACTTGAGCTCTGGGTAGGAGCTGGGGGTCTCCTGGACCATCTCAGGTTGGAGAACAGGCTGCACCGTGATGCTGTTGGGAATAATTCGCTGGCATGTCTGGAGTCTCCAATATACAGAGAGGCAGGACAAGGCTGAAAGACTGAATCATCCAGATGTCTTCCAGCAGGAATAGTCCCCCCCCAGGTCAAGAATGCAGCAAGCCTGACCTGAGGCTACCTGCCCTCAGGCCTTGCTTTTAGTGTTGTGTTTTCCCCTCTGACAAACGCCTGGCTGCTGGTTCTGCTGCTCCCCAGTTTTCATTGCCTCTGCTACAGAGGCACCGAAGAGTTAATCCACACTGGAGGCAAGGCAAATTGCAGCACACCAGAGCCAGGCTGTTCTCCCCTGCTTGGAGAATCCCTGTTCCCATATAGTTTTGCACACTTGGAGCTATCACAGTTAACAGGTTGGTTGTCTGTTAGTGGATCGGAGGGAGTCTGTGTAAACCTCCATGCAACTGACTTTAATTACCTGCCAAACCTGCACCAGGGCATAATGTATGTGACATTACCAGTAGAGCAAGTACTGGAATGCAGGGGCTAGAATAATTTGACAGCTAACATAAAGCACCGTGATTTATATTTTGGTTATATTGAGATTTTCCCCCCCTCTTTGAGCACTCATATAAATATTTACTTGGATCCTAGGACCTTGCTTAACCCTCACAGTGCCACGTTTTATCTTCTTCCTTTTTTCTGGTGTTCCTGTTTTTCGGCAGCTACTCCAGAAATGCCTTTCATTTTAAAACAGAAGATTTAAACCAAAAATAACTTCACCTTTAAACCGTTTCATCTGTAAACAATGTGATCCAGTAATCTTGATATATTTACTGTGATCTTCAATTGAAAACAGATCATGGAGAAGGGCTTCTTTTAAAAGATACAAGACTTATTGAATAGAAACACTGGGTTTAGATACTGGAGCAGAGACCAGCTGATACCTCTGCTACGCTTTAAATTTTATCCAAGCTCTTTCATTAGTTATGGAGCTGAGAAACATGACTATAAAATCTGTTTATTCCAAATTTAAACTTACCTGCTGCTTAATGTTAGCAGCACGGGGTCCTTTTCTTTTGCATCACCTCATGATGTAAGTCATGCAGGAGGACAGAAATCACTGCATGAGAGAGCTCTGGTAATGCCACAGCCAGAAAGCCATATGCTTTTTTGTGTGATTGTTTTTATAGTCACGATTCCTGACTGTCTGTCAGACTTCGGTGTGAGTCACTTAGTACGGAGCCCCACAGTTTCAGAGGTATTTGCTTAACACCCTGCTCTTTTGGGTGCCTAGCTAGAGGTATGTGTGGACCTGGAAATATGCTTTCAAACTCATTTTCTACTAACATTCTTGCTTCCCTTTTATCCGTCTGTGGAGTGGGTTAACCTGTCACTCTGCAAAGCCACGGCTGGACCTTATGAATTCGTGCTTTTCCAATCCCCGAGATCAGTGTGTGCGCTTGCAGACCAGTGTAGCGTTGCCACTGCAATACCCAGAATAAAATGCTTGATCCATGGGTCAGAGTTAGCATAAAAATAAGGGTGGGCTGTATCAGAAGGAGTTTAGCAGCCCTCTCTTCCCGATGTCCTGAGTGCACTCTGCATTCATCAGCCACAGCAACTACACGGGCTGACTCCATCCTAGACCTAACAATAGCATTACAATAGCACTAGCAGGGCAAGTTGCTGGGCAGGATGCTGCTGGGCAATAAGCAACATGGGGGCCAGACTTAGAATAAATGTAAAAGCTGTCCTTTAGAATCACATGAGCAGAGATTTCAGACTCAAACCCCTTTTGCCTGTAGTCATTGGTTGCCTTAATTATGGGAAAAATGTAGATCCAGAGAGCTGAGATAGCTCAAAGACCTGTTTATAACCATATATTCCCTTTCTCATGTTTGTAGAGGCCTTAAGTAATAAGTGCACCATAGCATAGGAGCAAGGAAGTTAGCAGAAGTCCAAGGTGCAGTTTTATTGCCCTCTGTCATTTCTTTCTGAATGGGCCCCCTGAACCAGCAGGAAGGTTTCTGTTCCATTCAGTAGTCAGTAAGACAGGACCCATAAACCCCCCAGATTAAAGCCCCTGGCAATTGCTGACATTGCCCTGTGGTTGCAGCTGTGGTGAGGGGAGCTGAGGCACTACGGCTCAAGGGACATGTCTGACGGAGCCCTGCCACCAGCCTTGCCTCAGTTTCCCCAGCTGTAAAAGGTCAGTGGGCTTTAATCAATTGCCTGAAGTTCTACTGAAGCAGCAGTAAGAGCAGTTTATCAATGCAGATTTCTGGTGCTTGGCGCTGATTTCTTGCCACGCTTATTTCAGAGTAAAATAATCATACTGGACACAATGTCTTTGTCACCAAGTGTTTAATATCCTTTAGAAAGCCAAGAGCACCTTTCTGGGAACAAATGAGGACTCTTAGTGGGAAGCCCAAACTAGAGCAGAATCAGAGCTCTACATTTATCACCGGGAGGTTGCAGGCGTTGATAGTCAAATACAGGCACAAACAATGCACGTGTCCTTGCAATTCATCAGCATCATTGCAATGCTGAATGAAGTAATCCCATTTCTAGATTTGTGTGGATGTGTCCTGGTGTCCCCCAGTACTGCAGTGCAAGCAGGAGTCTGGTTAACAGAATGGTGTGCTGGAGGGGCATGGTGACATTGTCAGTGGAAGAGCTTTCCCTGGTATAAGCCTTCGCCCACTGGCTCCGAACACAAGGAAAAAGAGAGGAGGAATAAGTTTGACATGTTTCTTTAAAGAAAGCACTAAACTTGGTAAAAGGACACAGCTTTCCTACCTTGCTCTCTGCCCCTCATGCCTCAGGATATCATAAATTTTTGATACCAATAAAACAGAATTTTTGATGAGCTGCTATTTTGCATTAAAGCAACTTTACATGCAAAGATTGCATAATAGGAAGTAAAATTGAATTTTGCCTCAGAACAAGTTCTTATTATTAATTTAAGTGTTTTTTATATATTTTAGCAGCAGCTTATCATTCTATATATTTAATTTCTTTCAAGTGAGAACACTTAGCATTGGTTTCCTTGTCTAAACAAATCTTTTAAGAGAACACATGTATAAAGTGGAAATGCAGTGTTTTGAATCTGTGCCTTAAGACAAACAGTGAAACTTTAAAAGGGGAAATACAACACAGTAGAGGACAACTCAGTCAAAACCTAATAGCAGCCTCGGTGGGACAGGGAAACATGTCTCTTGCTTTCTGCAGAATGATTTTCCCCCCCTCTTTACTGCAATGTTTATTCTAGCAATGTTGTGACAAACCTGTAAACACAATGAGCCTCCATTGGAGCACTTCTGCTTAAGGAAAAGAATTCGCAGTATCTCAGGATTTGAGTACACCACAATCCATTTTCTAACGCTTCCACATACCATGATGCACAGAACCAGCTCACGAATACAAATCATCTCTTCCCTGTCCGGGATGCAGGGGCAAGAAAACATTTTCATAGAATCATGGAATCCCAGCCTGGTTTGGGTTGGGAGGGACCTTAAAGCTCCTCCAGCTCCAACCCCTGCCACAGGCAGGGACCCCTTCCACTGGAGCAGCTTGCTCCAAGCCCCTGTGTCCAACCTGGCCTTGAACACCTTTTGCAGCACCTCGTGCTGTGGTCAGGACTCACAACTGAAAGTCACCATTTAAAAGTCAAGAAAAAGAAGCACTTGAAAGCTTCCCCCCCCTTCCCCCTTCATCTTCTTGTTCTCCTTCTCCTTCCTGCATAAGACAAAAGTCTGGTGTGGGATCCTAGCAGACGGCTGCACACTACAGAATGCACTACACAGGATTATGCAATAAGATATTTAGTGTGTGTGTGTGGTGTGCGTGCACATGTAACTTCAGATTTACTGTACCCTGAATGGAGTGAAATGTAATGATTTAAATTAAATTAAAAAAAAAATTAAAAAAAAAAAGCATAACTGAAAATTGTCCGAAGATGGAAGAAAACAGCTTTTTTCCCCCTCAGTGCTGGGGAATTACTGTTTTAATTGTTGTAGGGGGAGAGCAAACTTAAAATTGGAGAGAGAAAAGAGAAAAGCAGAAAAGAGAGTGGAGAGAGGAGACAGGAAAGAGGAAGGGAGAGGACAAAGAAGAGAAGATATTGGAGAAAGGAAAGAGAAGAGGAGAGGAGAGGA
>NDXB01020606.1:0-14712 GCA_002631895.1 Agapornis roseicollis
ACACAAAAGCATGCAAAAGATTTTCAAACCTCTTAAACAACATTTATAATTGCATGACAACATACAAACAACAATCATGTGTGGCTTTGTATCAGTGAGATGCAAGACAAAAAACCAAACAAAACCTTAAAACTCCAATGACAACACAAGGTATAGAGATGAAGATTTTATATGACATTACCTAATCCATGGGTGCACTTAAAACTTGTTAGCCTTCAAGGATGTAGTTCCCTACATCCTCCAAAAATTATCTATAGGAAAGAGTCTCACCTGTATCCAGAAGCTAAAAGAATGCTAAAGGAAATTATTTAGTTAAAAAAAAAAGTATATATGCATACATGTATGCACCCCCACATACAGATATCAGCCCAGAAAGCCTGGGCTGCATCAAAAGAAGCTGGACCAGCAGGTCCAAGGAGATAATTTGCATCCTCTATTCTGCTCTCATGAGACCGCTCTGTATCCCTGCATACAGTTCCCTGCATACAGTTCTGGGGCCTCCAACATAAAAAGGATGTGGAGCTTTTGGAGCAAGTCCAGAGGAGGCCACAGAGATGCTGTGAGGGCTGAAGCAGCTCTGCTCTGGAGCCAGGCTGAGAGAACTGGGCTGGTTCAGCCTGGAGAAAGCTCTGAGGAAACCTTAGAGCAGCTTCAAGTAACTTGGGAGGCCAAAAGAAAGCTAGGGAGGGACTTTTTACTATGGCACATGAGCATAGGACAAAGGGGAATGGCTTTAAACTGAGAGATTTAGATTAGATAATAGACAGAAGTTCTTTACTGTGAGGGTGCTGAGGCACTGGCACAGGGTTCCCCAGAGAAGCTGTGGCTGCCCCATCCCTGGCACTGTTCAAGGCCAGGTTGACCTGGGTTTGGAGAACCCTGGTGTAGCAGAACCCAAACCATTCTATAATTCTATATACTCACCATATAAGACCTCTAAAACGTTCATTTTAGAAGGAAAGCACCTGCACTCCAATTCCTTACCAGACAATATACATATGCTGTATCTGTAGGAAACTTTGATATATTGACATACAAACAGCTACCAAGTACAGCAATCAACTCCTCTACTTGCAATATATTTTTAGTACGTGGAACTAAGGGCAGACAACTACAGCACAAATGTCCTGAATGCTTTGATTCTATTCTGTATTTACTGAAACAGTTTCTGGAAAAAGAAATCACAGAATCATAGAATAGTTTGGGTTGGAAAGGACCTTAAGATCGTCCAGTTCCAAACCCCCGCCAATAAGCAGGGACACCTCACACTAAACCATGCCACACAAGGCTTCATCCAACCTGGCCTTGAACACTGCCAAGGTTGGAGCATTCACAGCTTCCTTGGGCAACCCATTCCAGTGCCTCAGCACCCTCACAGGAAAGAATTTCTTCCTTAGATCCAATCTAAACCTCTCCTGTTTCAGTTTGAACCCGTTCCCCCTTGTCCTGTCACTACAGTCCCTAATGAAGAGTCCCTCCCCAGCATCCCTATAGGCCCCCTTCAGATACTAGAAGGCTGCTCTGAGGTTTCCACGCAGCCTTCTCCTCTCCAGGCTGAACAGCCCCAACTCTCTCAGCCTGTCTTCATATGGGAGATGCTCCAGTCTCCTGATCATCCTCGTGGCCTCCTCTGGACTTGTTCCAACAGTGTGAATCACACAAAGAATCACTTTATGAGTGGACAGAAAAGCACTTGAGTAAAAACCTGTGAGCACAGCGTTTCTTCAAGCTCAAAGCCATCTTCTTTTGGTGTTTAGCTTTATCAAAATGCTTTTTTCCCTGTAACTCTTTATTCCAGGAACAGGTAGCTAAAATCACATGTTAAGATGATTCAGTCTGAGTACATGTTGAATCTATCATCTTCACATACACCTCCTTTTCAAGGAGACTGATTGGCTCGTCTTCTACAAAAGCGCTTTAATTCTCTTTACCTACTACAAACACCATTTTATTTAGGCTTATTAATGACACAATATCTCAACTGCAGCACACTGCACGCATTGGCTAAATTGTTTCTACAGAAACAATCTGCAAAAAATTCTATCATCTTACATGAACACAGTTAATTACAAAAAAAAACCCTGCAAGGTTATCTTCTGCTTTCTTATGAAAAGGTTCAAGCAATCCTCCTCAGAAGCTTTCCAAAGGAAAGTGTTAATAAAGGGGAGTTGGTGTTCATTATCCTCTTCTTCTCATATATGAGATATTGTAAGTATGTGTTCATTACTGCTGTTGCAAGCAAGCACCTTATCAGGCCATGTTTTTAATGAAGTCTCGTATAGAAAACATGTCTTTTTTGGTTTTGCTTTAACTAAATGAGGAGAACTTAGAGTGATAAATATATATGTGGCATACTAATCTATGTAATCCACAGAGATGTAAAACACACAGTTGTTTTGATAGAAAGAGAATGACTAAAGACACCCCTTACCATTGACAGTGATCTGCCCAGTAGTTTGAGGAACACCAACAAGAGTAACCGGGTAGAGATCAGATTCTGCAGGTAGAGAAAAAGCCGCAGGAAGAGATTCGAATTCTACTCCTGTTGTCAGGAGACCCTGGAAAAGGTCATATTAAACAGATTAATCCAGGTATGCTGTACATTTTTCTTTTTATGATATATACTTTTATTTTAATCCCTTGAATTTCATCACCCAAACTTTTATGATTTACTCCCATTTGCTCATAGCAGTTACTTTGAGTTTCAAGTTCCAGTGACTGAAGCATGCATCTAGAATCAGGGCAAGATTTGTATTCAACTGTGGAATGTGTTTGAGGATCAGAGGTGGGAATGAGGTATGAAAAACTAATAACTATTTATATCCAAGCACAGTAAAAAGAATGAGTGATAGAATCTGCATGGTGACGGTTTGTACCTCTGCTTAATTGTACCTATGACCTTACTTATATATTTGCTTATATTTTGGACAGTGGAAATGATTCAGAATAAGGAAATTAAAATAGTTATTGTAATAGCTAGCCAATACAAACTAATACTGATATGATAAAACTAAATTGATAGCATGTGACTGAACATGAATCCTTCCATGAGATTCACCCCACAGAAATGGGGTGAACATCCACATTAATACTGACTTAGCTGCAGTCTTCTTCAAAATCATTCTGCTTTTGCTGTGGCTGAAGCAAATCTCAGAACATAAACAACGGTGACCCTATACGCTCTCCAAAACTTACTGTGAAAACAGGTACAGAAGGCTTTGTGAGAATATTTCAGTCCCAAAAGCACTGGGCTATTGCTTGGCCAAATATCCAAATATATTTGAATTATTCAGGATTCACCTCAACTAAATACTTTCATGCAACTACTTAAAAGAAATCAATGACAAAAAAATGCCCCTCCAATGTCTTGTTCAGTATCAGCTATAGCAAATGTAAATATGATAAACTGATAGAGTCCTCTGTATATTATCTAATCCACCTACCTACTCTGAAGTAGAGCCAACTCCACATTAAACATTCCCAGTATGTTTATCTAGGGAGTTTTAGAATGTCCCTCAGTGGTAGTGTCTGAGAGGATCAGGTAATTTAATGCAGTGTTTAAACTGGAAAGCTCTTCCAGTTCAAACTTTCTCCTAATACTGCATTGGACTTATCTTGAAACAAGCAATACACATCATTATTTTTCAGTTACTAGCTAATTCCCCAAATTAGCTAGTCTATCAGGTGCATACAAACATATACAAAACACTACTTACAATGCTATTGTGAAACCACAGTCAGGTCACTTTTCTTGAGTATGGGAACCCCTTCATTAAGACATGGTCCTAATTAGCTCAGTTTTCCTTCAGGCAAGGGGGACAGGGAAGCAGTGAGGGAGATTTCTCCCACATCCTTACTCCTCTGCTTCACAGCTGGATGTCAGGACATACGCTTATATACAACCATTTCACTTCTTGCAGTATAATCAGCCTTGTGCTCTTCATAAGAATTAGTCCCCTATCCTCCACTATGAAACTGAATTGAGGGGGTGTATGGGAGGACATTGCCCTGAAAGCCCTTTAGGGTCCTGTAAAAGAAAAAGTAACTTGAAGGGTGGCCATAAACCAGCACAGCCTCAGGAAGCACATCTAAAGTAGCCATATGTGCACACATACTGGCTGCCATCCGACCCCAAAGGTGCCAGTCAAAACCTTACTGCCCAGCTAAGAGTTTTGAGCTATGACACCTATGAGCTCCCTTACTGCAGGGAATTGAGGCTTGGAATGGATCAGAGAAACTGGAGAAACTAAAGATCACAACCATGAAGAGAAATAAAACAGGGAAATGACCTGAGAAAAATTAAATCAATGGTAATATTTTTAAAGGCTAATGGTCAAGGCTCAGGAGAATCAGTGATTGCAACCCACATGTCAGAAAAAGCACCTTCATTGCCAAAGCGTTTAAGAGGAGTGTACTGACAGCAGACAAAATCCAGACAAAAATCAAGGTAAATAGAGATAGTAATAGACAAAAAGGCACGTGAATGCATCTGGAGTACAATCACCCAAAACATTCATGTGCTTATGGACAAGAAGGAAGAGTTACTATTAGGAGTATTAAAATTGATGGTATTAAAATTATTTAGTAATAGTCAAGGAAAAAGAAAATGCTATCTACAGGGTGCATAGTTCCCTAACCCCTGAAATGATATCAAATTGACATCTTTGGATCATGCTGGTCGCAATAACAGCATGTTGATCACAGGTAACTGCTAAACCGAAATAAGTCCTCAGCACAAGGTATTTTTCTCACAATGCATTAAGAATGCATTCTCAGTCTATTCTTTAACAACAAAACCTATGAAAACAAAGATATTTTCTACAGAACAAATACCATGCAAATGCCAAAACACCTACACTAAGCACAAACTATGCCTGGACTAGAAATAAAAGAACTTCAAACCCATTATCCCACGAAAGAGAATTGAACATTCATTTCTCTCATCGTAAGAGTTTTAGTATTCAGTAGAACTTCAAGTTTTTAAAGTAAAGGTTTTAAGAATATATAAAAACTTACTGAAATGGACAAAATCCAATATAAATCTCAATTAGGCTTCTGAATTCCAAATAAAAACTGAAATCAAGATACTTACCCTTAAAACTTAACCCACACAAATAAGTTTGAAAAGACAATGACAGATCTACAATGACTGAAAGACATTTTCAATATTGCTGTTTGCTGACTAGCAGGCATCAACAATATTTGCCCAACATTGCCCTCTGGTGCTTAAAAATTGTTTAGATTAACAGTGAAAATCAAATCAAGGCTGAAGTAGTTAGCCAAACATATTAGATACACAAAAGAAGGGAAATAAG
This sequence comes from Agapornis roseicollis, assembly GCA_002631895.1. Taxonomy (NCBI): domain Eukaryota; kingdom Metazoa; phylum Chordata; class Aves; order Psittaciformes; family Psittacidae; genus Agapornis; species Agapornis roseicollis. The sequence continues at coordinate 5,316 of NDXB01020606.1, forward strand.
TGTTAGATTTCTTTCCCCTAGAGCCTTATTCCTTATTTCAAGTAATAACATTTATTAATTGCTTAGTAATCATTGCTCTTTCTGACCTTATAGGAAAAGTTTTCCCAGATACAAGACTTTCTTCAGGGAATATATGAATCATACGCACACGCAAAAAACAATCTTATATTTCCTTGCATTCTTACAAAGCAATTTAAACTGTCTTAGTGAATATATGTATGCTATTATCACAGCATGTCTTTCAATCTCTTCAAACCTCGATTTAGTTTTAGAATAACAAAACAACTTGGATGTAAATGGTAGCATCTGGGGATGCTGTTAAAGCAATACGAGTACGTAACTGCTTTTTTTAGGCTTTACTTACCAATCCTGAAATACAACCATTCTTTTTTTAACACTGCCTTCAAAGTTAGTTTTTATGCTGAATGTACTTTATACAATGTCCTCAAATACTTTACACAAAATGGGTCAGAGGTTTACTTAAAAGAAAGATTTCCCTACTATTTCTAGTAAGGATGTTTAAGGCAGACCTAGAGAACACCAAACATGATCATTTTTATCCTTCTCCCCCTCACCTTTCTTGTGCACATTTTTAACCAATATAGCTTGAATTAAATGTAGCGTATCAGTAAGTAAATATCCTCTCAAGATGGCAGAAGCAGTACAAAGATGTGTATTCGCTAAAGAGTGGTTCATGGAAACAATTTAAATGATCATAAACTAAGTTATGGGACCAATTACAAAGATTTATCAAAATTTTAGATGGCATTTTTAAACCTTAACATGGAGTTCTTTGCTATTATAGTTTGGAAGTTTACAAAAATGAAGTAATCTAAAAGCAACTCTTACAGCATCATTAATTAAAATGCCACACTTAAGATGTCTTCAAATAAATACAGGCCCCAAAGAGAAGAACTAGAGAACAAAGACATTCTGTTCAAATAATGACTTCATACTATAAATTACATTGTCCCTATGGTGGAGCAAGTTGAGATGAGGCCACGAGGATGATCTGGGGCTGGAGCACCTCCTGTATGGAGACAGGCTGAGAGAGTTGGGGCTGTTCAGCCTGGAGAAGAGAAGACTGCGTGGAGACCTCAGAGCAGCTTCCAGTGCCTGAAGGGGGCCTATAGGGATGCTGGGGAGGGACTCTTCATCAGGGACTGTAGTGATAGGACAAGGGGTAACGGGTTCAAACTGAAACAGGGGAAGTTCAGGTTAGATATAAGGAAGAAGTTCTTCACTGTGAGGGTGGTGAGGCATTAGAAATGTTGTAGATGCCCCATTCCTCAAAGCCACGCTGGACATGGCCAGCACTAGATGGACCTTGCAATGAGATGATCTTAAGGTCCTTTCCAACCCTAACTATTCCATGATTCCATATTTTGTGGTAGTATTTTAGTTCAATAATAATTTATTAAAAACCAATAATATTTATTATACTCACTGCTCTGCATATATTGTAGCCTTTACAGAGCCAAGGCTCTATATGCTACAGTAAGGGCACAAAAAATCCTTTCACTCCATAAATAACAATACCTCAAACTTTCTACGCTTTTTCCTTTTATCCCCTTTTATATGAAATTTGAGAAACAAAGAAGAAAAAGTAGTTAAAGCCTTTGAGGACTTAATGCCCCTTGCAATGCATCTTTACATTCATTTTCTATTAACAGTAGATCTCACTAGACCATACTTTCTTTAACTTCAAAAGTTTGTCCTAAGATACAAAAATATCCGCCAGAGAATTCCCAGATTTATTTTTGAAGGCCTGAAATTCAATCATTTTTTCCTGGATAGAAAAAAGTCTTAGTAACTGCAAAAGAGATAGAGGCTCTCATTCACATACCTGAATGAGTTTATACAGAAACCAATATTCCTGGGGAAAAAAACTGCTATATACACTTACAGCTGAACATCACAGCTTCAGTGGGAGCCTTGGGTGACACGGTTTAGTGGGAGGTGTCCCTGCCCATGCCAGGGGGGATGGAACTGGATGATCTTAAGGTCCTTTCCAACCCAAACCATTCTAAGATTCTATGATTCTATTCTATGTTAACTTGTGCTCCACCACCAGGACAGCAAAAATAATCTGCTTAATCCACTGAACTCAAAGCTCAGTTTTGTCACACTTCCACTCTTATTTCAGATGCCTGCTCGGTTTTATTAAAGCACTTCCTCTTATCATCCCAATGGCCTCCCTGACTTCACTTTATTGACTAAAATACAGTCATCGGACCGAATCCCTTCCATATTTAAACATATTCATTTGTCATTTACAAACATTATTGCACCTTTCAATGGATCAGCCTTCTAACTATACAGGCAGACACATGAAATAGAAAAGAACACAGAAATCGTTCTCACACATTGTAGAGTCCAAAATCATGAATATGCATGACAGGGAATAAACAGTAGGAACAAGAAAGCGAGGCAAAGAGCTTTGAGAACAATAAAACAAAAATTCCATCAACTCTGCATATAGTACAGGGCTCATCATCTAAGCAACACCGATCAAAGTCTTGTGTCCAGAGTCTCCTGTCAAGTCTAGAAATTCATTTTTTTTTTATTTCAGCATACCTCCCATGTACATGGCATTAATAGTTCAAATCATTCAAAAAGCTAGAGAAGTCTTTCAACGGGGAATCATCCTCCTTAATGACTTGGGCTCAATACTAAGTTGTCTACCATCACAACTTTCAGCCATAAAGCCCAAGAAGACACATTGGGGAAAGTATCATGGTAAGAGGCTGGATCGATGCTTCCATTCATTTAACATGAAACGAGTAAGCAAACAGAACAAGAAATCAGAAACTGTAAGATAAGGAAAGGAGGAAAACTCAAATAAAGGTATAAGACTATAGATTTCACAACAGTTGCATGATGGACAACAAAAAGGGTAAAAGAACAAAGGCAATCAAGCAATGAAGAACTTTTAATACTACCCATCATTGGGAACAAGCCTGAATGAGTACAAGCCTGAATGAGTAGTCATACTGCATAGGTAAGATGCTGAGTCAGAAGGATAAAGGTTGTGGGACAAACCAGCTGAAATTCCCACTAACTGACAGAAAAAGATACACTTGCTATGAATGATTTTGTAAGACTAATATAACAGAATGTGATACACAATGAGAAATCAGACAACAAGGGGGCATGGGGACTGCAGGCATGAGTACACGTTAATAATAAAACAAAACATCTTAAAAATTTAAACAATGCTTTGAATTATTAAAATAGAACCAGAGCAGTTTATTCTTGTGATAAAGTAATAACTATTCCCACATTCTAGAAAGCTCACAGATGAGACTGGAAAACAAGAACAATCTAAGCTGGAAGGAAATGCTAAAGGTCCTCCTGCCCAGCTCACTGCTCAAAACAAGGCCAGATTTCATAGAATCATAGAATAGTTAGGGTTGGAAGGGACCTTAAGATCATTCAGTTCCAACCCCCCTGCCATAAGCAGAGACACCTCACACTAAACCATGTCACCCAATGCTTCATCCAATCTGGCCTTGAACACTGCCAGGGATGGAGCACTCACAACCTCCCTGGCCAACCCATTCCAGTGCCTCAGCACCCTCGCAGGAAAGAATTTCTTCCTTATATCCAATCTAAACCTCTCCTGTTTCAGTTTGAACCCGTTCCCCCTTGTCCTGTCACTACAGTCCCTAATGAAGAGCCCCTCCCCAGCATTTCATAGTAGTTTAGGTTTTTCACTGCTCAAGTTTTGGAGATTTCTCTAGGTGGAGATCCCATGCTCNTGTTTCAGTTTGAACCCATTCCCCCTTGTCCTGTCACTACAGTCCCTAATGAAGAGCCCCTCCCCAGCATTTCATAGTAGTTTAGGTTTTTCACTGCTCAAGTTTTGGAGATTTCTCTAGGTGGAGATCCCATGCTCTCTCTTGGCAACCAGTTCTAGTGTATGATCACCCTTCTCACTGGAGAAAAAGGAATTTTCTATTAGGAAAGTTTTCATTGCTGCACCAACTCTGACTCTTACACTTGGCACCTCTAGTAAGAGTCTGATTCCATTTTCACTACACTTTCCCATTTTGGGATCAAGGAAAGCAACAGGAATTACCACAGTATTCTTCTCCTCTACAAACTCAGCAGATGTAGCTCTTGAACCTGACCTCATGTGTCATACATTCTAGCCTGCCAATCATCTTGGTAACACCAGTATGTCAGTATTGCTATTGTACAGGGAGCTCAAAACTGGCGTTGGTTCTAAAGATGTTGTCTCTCACATGCCAAATTGAGGGGAATAATTACTTCCCTCAACTTGCTGGCTACAGCCTCTCTACCACAGACAAATCAAGCAAAACCAACTTATTTCTACCAATGAGCTGACATGAGCGCACAGCAGAATTTCTCAAAGCACTCTATTTATGGAGCACTGACTAAAGAGTTACGTTAATCACTTCTATTATTTGTATCTAGTTTGCGTGCCTGCTTCATTCTCTGCTTACCAATGAAACCGGAATATTAATTCAAAGACAGAACTTGATCCCGCTAACAGTAAGAACCATTGACGCTACTACAGTTAATTTGCTCAGGGACTGGATGGAATGCACATCTATGCAAATAACTATTCTGAGATCTTAAGTGTGTGTAAGCACTCATAAGAAATTTCCTCATTAAGAAATAAGGAAATTACTCAAATACAAAGTTTTCTAAATATATAATTACATCATTACTTACACAATAGAAATTAGACCAGAAATCAAAGTGTTCTTATATAAATTCATTCCTACATAGAGTCCTTTCTGACGCAGAGCTTTAAAACTACTTTTTCTATTCACTCCTAATAATTTGGAATGCCTCTGTGAGGATTAGAGAAAATGCTGCTGAAGAAAGCAGCGTGTCAGCTTCCAAGAATGAACTGTATTATGCTGTAAGTACAACCTTTGGGCATGTTCATTTCCCATAGAAAAACACTTTATTATATGTGCCATATTACCAGCAATTTAAGTCCAATTGTCTGACTAGCCACTGCAGTAGACCTATCAATAAAGCAAACAAACAAAAATGCTGAGCAAATAAGTACATGCTGATTCACTTAGAGAAACATAGAATCAACTAAGCTGGAAAAGAACTTTATCAAACCCAGCATTTACTTTAGCAATGCCAAGGCCACCGCTAACCCATGTCACGGAGGGACCCGTCTTAAAGGTTTGTGAACAGTCCCAAGGACAGTGATTCCACCACTGCCCTGGGCAGCCTGTTCCAATGCCTGAGCACCCTCTCGCTGAAGATATTTTTCCTAATATCTAATCTAAACCTCCCCTGACACAGCTTGAGGCAGTTTCCTCTTGTCCTGTCACCTGTTACTTGGGAGAAGAGACTGACCCCACCGCTCTCCATCCTCCTGTCAGGCAGTTGTAGAGAGTGATAAGGTACCCCCCTGAGGCTTCTCTTCTCTGGCCTAACAATAGGTTCTAAGAAACAGGGTTTATTTTTAAAGTAATATTAACGGTATATATTTTACATAAGGGACAACACTGGATTAGGACCGAGAGAAAATTAAGTTGCTTTGGTAGCTGGAAGAGTTATTACGTTTAAATTATTTGGCATAAAGAGGAATAGAGATTTTCAAACTACAGTAGCAAATATAATTATTAGGATTGGGAATATAATTATTACTTGAAAAACAGTATATATAAATTATGTAGCATGAGTTCTAGTCAGTGAAGAAAGGCACAGAATTGATTTATGGGTCAGTAACAGTAAAGCATTTAAACACTGAGTGGCAGAGATTTTCATTTCAATACCTCATCACCAACATCTATGAGAAAATTGACAGTAGTGCACTGTTGAACTGAGGTTATACTGAGTTAAATGGCTCTTTTAAACTACTTTAGAAAAGTCCATTTAAGAATTATTTTCCAGAAAATAACAGAGTGAAGATTTGGAAAGATACTTACCATGTTCTCTACTCGAAGCTCAAAAGGCATCGGGTTGTACACCATTAACTGAACTTCACATACATCTCCTTGGACCCACTGGAACTCTATATGAAATGATTATAAAGTTAACCTAATTATTAGGAATTAACCTGATCACAGTGTCATAAAAAAACCCATCATCAGCTGAGCTGTCAGATTGCTGTATTATCCTATATTTTAAATTAACATCTCCATATAATCTTCACAATCCAGTTCCTGTTCAGTCACTGCAGGATACAAGCTATAAATCACAGGCAAGGCAATGGGGTAAATAATAGTAATAGTGGTCCAAAACCACAACATTACAATGGCAAAATTAACTCAGGCATCCATTCAAAGCAATACTGACACATATCCTTAATGCTAAACACTTAAAAGTCTTATGTACTTGGAGTTAGGTACATTTGCATATTTAACTCAGAGAAGTAGCAACTACATGAGGAATAAACACAACAGGAAGAAGGAAACTGAAAATAATTGGAACAAATCTTCATCGAGACACAGCTGATGATATGGAGTAAACAAAAGATCCTTCTAAATGAAGAAGGAAATAACTGCTCACCAGCAAGATGCTACCTTAGTTTTCTCCTATTAATTTTCTTTGGGAAATACTAAATAGATGCTGTGGGAGGAGAAGATTAGGTAACTTGTGAAAATACTTTAGGAAAGACAATGAACAGAAATAGATCAGGTAGTAAGATCAACTGAAAGTACATATTTCACAAAGAAAGACAGAGGTTCTACTTTAAAGACACTTCATGCTGCCAAGTTCCAAATTTGTGTGGTTTATTTAAAGAGGGAAGAAGTTTACGGAAGTGTTGGCAGCAGCAGGGATGCAGCTTCTAAGGAACTGCTCAATGCAGACAGATTATTTTACATCAGCACTTTATAACCTTTCCAGCCCACAAGGTCTTGTCTGCCTTCCATATTTCTCACAGTTAACCACATGCACCTGACATTCAGACTTAGAACTGAACATGATGAGGTCCTCCATATAAGCTGAGGACTTGCAGTCCAAATAAACAGAGGTGGTTTAACTGGTTTGGTTAAGTAAATCATGACTATAAGCTAATCTATAACATTTGTGGATTAACTTTTCCTAGTTTATTCAATTTTAACATGTTACTAACTTTTTTACTAGGATATTTGAAAGTGTCCAGTAAAAGATACATATATATATATTATTAAGACTGTAATTCACCATTGAAACCATCTGTACTCTAATTGTACATTCGCAACCATTTACTACCTGATTATATTTTGCAAGCAATATTAGAGACCTCAAGGGAGATGTACTTAATGCAAATGTTTAACTGCAATTAATGCTAGTGGAAATTAAAAACATACATTCTGAGCTGTTTACAGGTTCTATTACTATGAAAGCTGAACAGCAAAACTGGTGATTAAAACAAAATGTTCAAAAGCACAGTTCTAAGGGATGTTCTGTAAATNAATGCAAATGTTTAACTGCAATTAATGCTAGTGGAAATTAAAAACATACATTCTGAGCTGTTTACAGGTTCTATTACTATGAAAGCTGAACAGCAAAACTGGTGATTAAAACAAAATGTTCAAAAGCACAGTTCTAAGGGATGTTCTGTAAATTTCTTTTTATTTAACTGCTTATTAGTGTCCACGATGTCCTATGCATTCTGCAGTCCCCAGAAGAATCATTTGCTCCTCAAAAGCGGTATAGTACTGAGCTTCTAAGGGATCTAAGCACCAAAGCCCCATTATGCTTGACTGAATCAACATAAGCACTTGTAGCAGCCAAAGTAGGCACTTCAGTCCTTCTAAATCAATTTCTACACTGTAAGATCTACCACAAGATTGGCATGTTTTTCCTGAAAATACTCATCAATATAACTGTGTAAAAAGTGATTCTGGAAAACGAGAAGAACATGTTGGAAACTATTGATTCCATTGAAGTATTAAACACAAACCACTGATTTGTTTGGTACTTTAATCTGCCTTTCCTTCCAAAAAGAAAAGATTCTAGGATCATTTAAATCTTACAAGTATGATCTCTGGAATGTACTCCCTGGCAGCACAAGTGATTTTCTTCACTGTCTTGCCAATCAGAGATAGGGGTGATGGCAGAAGACAATCCATCATACAGATGAATACATGGCTTCAGGGCTTGTATTGTCACTGGGGCCTTGGTTTCTATGATCATGGCAAGTCCTTCAACAAATACAGCCTAATGGGGAGAGACAGGATTCACTACCAAGAAGAGCAAGAGAACTTTCACTAGGGGCTTGACTGACTTGCCAGTCTTGCTTTAAACTAATGAACTTGGGAGGGTAGTGTCCAAAGGTGTGACAAGTGCAATGCCCTGCACCTGCAATGACATAACCAAAGAGCCCAGTACAGGCCAGGATCTTTATGTGGCTGAAGAGCAACTTCGTTGAAAGGACCTGGGGGTCCTGGTGGACAAGCTGAACAGGAGCCACCAGCATGCTGCTGCAGCAACAGAGGTGAATTGGATCCTGGGCTGCATTTGCAGGGGCATTGCTAGCAGAGATGTGACCTTCCTACTCAGCCATTGTCAGGCCACACCTGGAGTACTGCATCCAGTTCTGGTCCCCACAGCTCAAGACAGATGTGGACAGAACCCAGTGGAGTGCCACAGAATGATCAAGAGGATGCTGAAACAACCCCATGAAGAAAGACTGGAGGAGTTAGGTCTCTACTCCCTAGAGAAGAGAACGCTCAGGGAGAACTTGTCAATATCCCAGTACCTACAGGCTTGCTACAAAGAGGATAGAGGCTCTCTTTACAAGGAAACAGAGAAGGGAAGGGGCAATGAGTACAAGCTGCACCAAGACAGGTTTCGTCTAATAAGAGAAATTTTTTACAGTGAGAATGATCACTCACTGGAACAACCTCCCCAGAGATGTGCTAAGAGCCCACATTATCACAGCTTTCCAAGATGCAACTAGACAGGGTGCTAGATTATCATGTCTGGGCTTCCTTTCCCATGAAGTGTTGAGATCTCACTAGTTACCTCACCTCCTTTCCAGAAGATGCAGCTACCCCATGCAAAAGACACCAGGGCAATGCTACAGAATTGCTTCCCTGAGGGAAAAGTTTTCAAGGAATTAAAGCTTGGACTCGATGATCTTAAAGGTCTTTTCCAACTTAAACTATTCCATGAATCTATGAAAAGGAAAGGTAAAACCAGGTTATGTGGTCCTAGGTAAACAGCTACATTTATAGCACCTAATATAGGCATGACATTAGTTGTCAGATTTACTAAAGGAACTACTTTATGCATTCTTTCTGCTTTAGACTATCAGCACTTTAAAAGAACAAAAAAAATTTATAGCAAAATCAGCAGGTTTATTTCTTATGACAAGCATACAATTAAAGCAATTTAACCAGAAAATAATTATCCCATTTATTGTTTCCAAACAGAAAAGCTTTTCAAGCTGAAAGCATTTCCTCAAGAC
>NDXB01020609.1:15321-47631 GCA_002631895.1 Agapornis roseicollis
AAAAAAAAAAAAAAAAAAAAGAAAAAATATATTGAGCCTGTAAATTGCTCTGTGACCAGACTTCATTGTCGTCTTAATATATTCTTTGTGTGTATGTGTGTGTGCGTGCATGTGTGTGCATGTATACATGTGTATATAAGCACACACATACTTGTGTGTTTGAATATATATGTGTGATTGTGACCTATGCAATACAAATTATGGGATTGGGCAGCTTCTGATAATACATCCCATAATTCTTTTTTCAGGAATAGTTGCCAGTATTTACACAGCAGCATTTCTTCTCAGGCTTATTGGGTGCTGTTGCTTTCTATGTACTAAGAAAAAGTGTCAAACCAGTGCAGCGTGTTCTGGCAATGGGTGCAGTCATTGATGTTCATATGCTCTAGGTTATATATTCCATTATTTTCCATGTGAATTAACTGTTAAATAATGCAGGATCTGAACATTTTGAAATTAACTCTGCAAGAAGTAACAATTTGGAAGCTCTTGTGGCACTCTGATTGTAAATTCTGTGTCCCAGTTATAAACTTAAGTTGACAGCAGTCGCACACCAGATTCTTACATATCTGTAGAAGCAGTCATATTTTGATAAATGTAGTATGAGCAAAGTGTATTATTGCACAGGGTCAACAAACAATTTGTTGCCATTTGAAGTAACATTGCTGATTTTATTGCAACATTACCTCTTTTGTTCTTGTGAAATGTACCAAGTTTTAAATCGAGAAGTTGATTTTACTTGTTTAAAAGAAAAGTCTCTTGCCAGTATTGGGTGTTTTCTTTGTCTGCTACTTTTGAGGGGGTTTTAGCCAAAGAGTAAACAGAAGACTACTTTTTCTTCAATGGTTATTCAGTGTACTACATAAGGTTAGTTTTCTTACTAGGGTATGGTTTGCCACCAAACTAAAACAGTGTAACATTTACAAATGGCAGAGTGTTTTAAAGTGTACTGCCTGGGTTAGTACTTACTCCTTTACTTGATTATTCGACTTACTTTTTCTGCTCATTTTGAACATCTTGAAACGGTGAAATTTTTTAAGTACTTGTTTTCCCCCTTTTTTTTTTTAATCTTTTTTGTTTGTTTGTTTGTTTTATTTGTCCCCTGTCACCTTATAGCCAAAGGATGCAGAGAAAGCTTTTTACCCTGTGCTTGCCTTATGGCTGGCCAGGTAATAGTAGCTTTATAAAAATGCTAATTAAAAACTGCCACTTCTGTTTACCTTCACTAAAATGTGCGTTTTTCTCACACCCTCAGCTATTAATTTAATGTTGCCTTGCCTATAGCTGCAATATTTTGATAACACAGCAACTTCATGTTAATTTTTGAATGTTTGTATCTTGGGATAATGCAAACTGTAAAGCCTTTGTAACTTTACCCACACCATCTGTACCTGTCTCTATTGTTTCACTTTATCCAAGTCCTTTAATTCTAACTGAACACCAGCAGTATTTTTCATAAAGCTTCATTTAAAGATAAATATTGGAATGTACTTGGGGACTTTAGTGAAAGGGGAGAAAATATTTGTCAAAGTTAAGGTGTCCGTAGACTTAACTGTTGTGAATGTTGTTTCATTTTACTATGGTGGTTGACTTGACTCTGATGTTCAGTTTGTATTTTTGGAATTGCTTTTTTCTTAGAATTAAAAGACCAACATTAAATGTGTGTATTTTTTGAGAGAGAAGGAGTTCTGATTCTGTATTCTTGTTAAGTATGTACTTGGTGGCATCCTCCCATCCGTTGTTTCTCTAACTTCGCTGTTGTTGTCCTGGAGGCACTTGTTCCACACACAAACGCGAACTAGTGTTCCAGCTGTGGTTGAGGGATGCCTTGCTACAAGGGGGTCATGTACTGGGAAATGCTGCAATAGTGCTGATGAAGTTACAGCTAGAGTAGCAATTAAAGCACACCTACAAATGCCTTTCTCATTTTATGTGAATTTCATTGCATGTAGTAATGGAGTCTCTAAAGGAAAAATACAAATGTTGCTGTATGTAACAGTTTCATTTTGGTATGACTTGATCATTGTGTTTATGCATGTGTGTAAATATATGTAATTCAACTTTGTTGTGGTCACTGATTTAGAACCATTTCTGTGTGTATCAGATTTAAAATTTTTCCATCATATATTATTTGTATTGCTGTAGTGTTTAGGAAGGTGAAATCTCTCTTGAGGCCATTCTAACAATATAGGCATTACATGAGCAGGACAGCAAAGAAATAGTACATGACTGGTCAGAAATGTGAAATAATTGTCATGGCAAGCTACTTGTTAAGCTGTTGCTCTCAACAGAAACTTCAAGAGGAATTTTGAATAAAACCTGCTTTTTTATGCATAACAGGCATTTTGAGTAAGATTATAAAGGAATCTTGAAAAGTCTCTCAGCCTGATGTGAGAAATGAAGGTCAGTATTTTGATTAAATGTGGAGACAAATAAGAGGCCTTGAAGGTGCAGGCAGCAGTTTGGGGAGTAGGGGAAAAGATAAGTGGATCAACAAAAATGGGTATGTCTTTGTAACGTCCTACTGAAGTGATCTTTAGTGTTCTATTTTAGAAGGAAACTGGTGAATTGAGATGGAACATGCCAAGGCTGGAGCTGGAACAGTAGTCAAAACACAGTGATAAGGACAAACTGGACAGAATTATCAGTTCTGTGCACAGAGGGAAGAGGATGAATCTTGCAAATGCTATGCAGGTAATTTTTCAGGCTTTAAATAGTATAATTTCTCTAGTTCCCTCACATCTGCCTGAATGCAAAGTAACACTGCAGTTAAGGGTATGAGAGCAGAAAATATTTTCTAGAGATGGAGAAAAGGATTTAGTAAGTTGGGTTTGGCTGATGCTAAACTTAAGCTGATGGCTGAACACACATGTGTCTTTGATGGACACTTTAAAATAATTGGAAATTGCTAATTCAGCTCATGCCTTCATTCCTCCCATGCTTTTTCTTCTCTGCTTGTGGTAATGAGACCAGTATTGTAGGCGCACACCTGCCCCACCTACCTGCACAGGTAAGTGCTGAAGTGTTAGTTTAGCAACTCCTGTTTGTTTGGCCACTTGGTGCCTGAGCCTGCCTCCTTATTCCCAGTCTTGTGGTGTCCTTGTGTGAAAGAGAAGTGACAGGGAAAACTGATTTCAGGAGAGGCAACATGAGTAATATCTGAAGCATGATTAGGGCTTTGGGGGTAGTGGTATGTCTGGTTCTGCCTTTTTCATGTCTCCAGAAATGCAATAAAAAGTCATCTCATTAACTGTTAGGAGCAGGATTGATTGAACTGTCAGCAGCTTTTTGTATGAACAGTCATGGGTATCTCTGGTTTTACCATTCCCTGAAATCCTTCAGCCTAACAGAAAAATTACCGTAATTAGTTGTTCAATACCTGGTCCTTTAACATAATGTTGAAATAAAGATACAGACTATACATACGTGCTCTTAACAATTTTTCTCTTGACACTATGCTGTTCTTACAGACCTCTCTCCTAATTTTGTAGGCATTAGGTGGAGAGTGAAGAAAGGTATCTTGTTTCTAGAAACTTGGTACATGCTAAGGGAAGAAAAGGGACTTGTGAGCTCTATGGGTTCCAAGTCTTACTAATTATAGCTATTGATAGCATGAGAGAAGATGATATAATTCAGATGCTTCTGCTGAAACATCAGCAGTGCAGGTGTGTTTACTACCATTTTTAATTCATTTTAATAATTTCACTACTGTTTCAGTTAACCTAAACTGTTGGTTTTGATAACAGATTCATACAATAAGGCATAGAGCTTTTGCTCGTTTCTGCAACAGTTTACAAGTACAATGCTTGCTCATCTTATACCTCCTGTGTGAATAGTGAGTTTCTGTGATATGATACTGCTGGAGCAGGGGGAAAGCATGGAAGAGGGAAGGGTGTAACATAAGCCATTTTTTAGCAGTAACTAAGAATTGTTTGTCTCATGTCTGCACCAAAAGTGTCAAGCTTTACAATTAAAGTCTCAAGTGAATTCTTCTTCAAAATGAGGGAAGGCACAGGAATTGTTAATTTATAAAGACATCAAATACAGCTCAGCAGACTACATGGTTTCAGGTTGCCTTATTTAGCTGCTGAAGATACTGAATCTTTAGGACAAAATGCTATGGAAATATTTACTTTAAAAATACATAGGAAAAAAGCCTAACTGCTGTGGCTGGTTGAATAAAATGTTTAATAAGGTGGTCTTACCACCGTGCTACATAGTCACAGACAGGAGAGTGCTGCAACCTGAAAAACAAGCAGTTACAACAAGGGAATGCTGCGCTGAGATGCAGGGGACTTGTACTAGTCTACAGGAAGAAGTGAAGGCAGAAGGTGTTATTTCTTATGGTATGTGCTTCGAGGGAGCAGTTAAGGGAACTTATGCATGCATGTTGGATGTCTGTGTCCAAAAGGGCTTTTGATTGTTTTCACTGAACATGTACTTTTTTGAGTCAAACCACTGTTCCTTGTACTATTAATTGTCTGATCTGGCAACACAATGTTGTACTGTAGTAGTTTAATTATTTACTTCATCAGTTCAAACACAGTATAAAGAGGAAGTTCCTGTTTTGTTACTTGAACAATGTGGTTAGCAGGCTTCCGGACAGGCCAGGTTTATTGAGAGTCTTGTGAAGTGATAAACAAGATCGGATTTGTCCTGTGTAGTATTTGACTAAACTGAAAAAACTGCCCCAAAACATTGAGCTTTCCATCTCAGAATCTTGCATATACACTTACGAATAATGTGAAATTATTGTATACTAATAACTAGTATTGGGTTTCTTGATTGCTACACTTTAATAATCTGTGATACTGCTTTCCTGTTCTCCTTTTATTTTTCCCTACATGTTTGCTTTTAGTGATGATACCTAATGAGAAATGGAAGTACTTAACATTGTGAAACTGCTTGTTTAGAGGAGGAAAATGTACACGTTAATGGAAGCACTCAACAGATCACTAGATGTCAGCTGAATTTTGCTGTTGAGAAATACTTTTCTAAATTCACATGACCAGTGTGCTGCTGTTAATTGCAAATGCACAATCAGGCATGTAAGTTAGACCAACTTATCAAGACTAAGTACCTTCTGTAATACGCTTTCTGAGAAGGGTTTGTGAGAACAGATGGTCATTGGGTTAGAACACTGTAAAGTGTGTTTCGAGTTCAAATGACTATTTGCTGCTGTCTTTCTGAGCTATCACAAACTTGCAAATTCCCATTACCTATTCCTTGGGGTGTTTCCTCCCACTGTTTTTCTGAAGTGACAAACTTGGGACTTGTTTTAGTTAACTTGTAATGCTCAACTAGACAAACATTTTCCCAAAGTCATGGGTGTTGATTTAATAGTAAGGCATCTTGATTTAGGCTAGCCTGGGTCTTGCTGTCTGTTCTTGGAACACAGAAATTCAGTCATACTACTGAGACTTTACCAGTTTCAGTAGCAGTACTGACCCTTGCTATAATTTTGCTCAAGATAATACCTACTGTTCCTCCTATAAATGTTCTTAAAGTTGCCTGCATAACTGGAATTTGCACTGTTCTGTGTGTGTAATGAACTGCAAGTGCAAGATGGAGTGTTAAGTATTAAGGTACAAATATTGGGGGTGGAATCTAAAGGTCATAGCTGGCATGCATCTGAGAGCTTCAAAACTCAGTGTACTTTCAGCTACAAAGATAAGAGGTTGGTATCATTCTGACCTGACATCTATGCAAATCTTAAGTTATTTGCATTGCTGAAGTTGATTTTGGGCTACAGTAAATTAAGAACACAGTTTAAACACTGCATGAGAGAGAATCACAGAACAGTTTGGGTTGGAAAGGACCTCAAGATCACCCATAGGCAAGGACAACTGAATGCTACACTGTGTTGCTTAAGGCTCTATCTTGAATGCTGACAGGGATGGAGCATTTATGACTTCTTTGGGGAACCAGTGCCAGTGCCTGTGCCTCACCACCCTAAATGAGAAAGGTGCATTGTTAAAGCTGTTGTTACCTCAGTATCCTTGATCTTCTGCAGCATTCGTAGATAAAGCATTCTTCCTTGATTATAAAATGAAGGACACAAATGCAGGTTTAAAGTTAATTTATTGAAAATCAATTAAAATTGGGTTTGCACATATTTATTCATCTGCAGGTCTTAAAACATTTAATTCTGAATAAAAAGTCCATTAAGAAAAAAAATGTAGATTTATATTCTTTGTAAATTTTATACTGTCAAAAGCAATCTGTTCTTCCAAAGCCAAATAAAATCTTACTTATCTACAAGTCCAAATGCCTAATCTTTCACCTATGATAAACATATTCCAGCTGCCAAAGTTAAAGCATAGTTAACTTTATTCCCGTTTTGTTTTCTATAATGAACCTTGCATGGGGGGAAAAGATACAATCAGAGCTCTTGGTTGTAAAATAATAATTTCTTCCAGAGGAACTCTGGTGACAACTGTTGTGTTATTTTCCTTCTACCAGAAACTGCTTTTTGGAATTGAAGCTGCTGCAGTTCAGTCTTGAAATAGAGAATCCACCATTCATGAGCATCTTCAGTGAATACAACATACTACTTTGCTACTGGATATTTAACCACTATCAGAGGCACAGCAGAGCAGCTGGGGAACCTAATCCCTTGAGGAGCCTTTGGGAAACCTGGCGGAGTTCCTCTGTTGGAAGTCTAAGCTGAAATCTAGAATCTAGCAGATAAGAGGTAGGAGTCTTAACCACAGCTTCTCAGAGCTGGTTCAGCATTTTGTAGACAGTGTGTAGCATCAGACACATGGTAATGTAACCAAAGATAAATCTCTTCTACCTAAAAGGGTAGAGCCCTAAGGATCTTGTTTGCCTCCTGAAGGGACCTGGCAGTTGACTTCAGTGAGCTTTGGCTTACACACCAGGTGCATGGTCTACTGGTACTGGGAGATGTACAGGGAGATGACAGACAAGTATTATTTGCCACTATCAGAATATTTTTTTCCTAGGCTTTTCCCTGGCCATAGAAACAAACTTTCCAGTTCCAGGCAGTTTAGAATAGATTTCATCATGTGGAAAAAGATGTGCAAAACCCTAAAGGGAAACAGGACTATTTTGGACATAGCTTTGTAAAAACAAAAGGCGCTCAACCACCCTCAGAGCCCTCTGTAACAAGTCCTGTAAGGAATAATACTTTTGCTTATAAAAACTATTTAGAAATATTATTGCTCAGTCCCATGATCGGAGAGCTGTTTCTGTGTACTGTAGCCCTTGCTAGCACCTGCTTCATTTGAACAAAGTGTGTTTTCATGCATTTATTGACCCGGGTTTATCTCCTTAAAATAGGTTTTGCTAACAAAGTATCAAAGTTGCAGTTCTGCTGTTTGTGTCCAGATGACCCAACAACAGGCAGAATGTAATAACACCCTTCTTAAAGCGTTTAAGAGAGTGTTTCTGAAAAACGCTTCTGTGAGGAAATGTATTTTTAAGACATTTATAGAGGAAATCTCAGTGACTTGGTGTGTTGTAGAAATGACTGACTTAAATCTAACACCGGGGTTTTGGCAAAAATTCCCTGTGCCTTGTTAAAAAGCACTTCATCTAGAAATTACAGATTACTGATTTGAGGACAGCTTTGCCTTTAGTTAACTAATGCTCCATATTCTGTTGATTCATAGTTTCGAAGCCTGTACTTAACTGTTCATGTATTTTGTGACTTAAATAGCTAGATGTGAGAAACTATTCATGAACTGAGTGTAGCTCAAAGACTTGTGAAGGTAAGCAAAAAGGGAACGTTTAGGACAACAGCTTTCTGGTTTCATGCCTATGTTAGTCTCCCAGTTAACTGCTCCATTAGTCATAGATGTAGTAGACAATAAAAAATAAGTTGGCAAATACGAGGGATTTGAGGTTACAAAAAAGAATGTTAAGGTAATCTTTTCACACATTGTGACAAACAGCCCCCTTTATTAAAGGGAAATAATAATCTGAGAAATAACTTCCTGAAAATTATCTATTACATGACATTACAGAAACTAAGAGCTTGCAAAGCATACTTCAGTGTGTGTGCATTTGTTTTTATACCATATCACCTGCCTTTTCAATCTTGTATAACAGCCAAAAAGGGAAGGAGGCTTCTACAACTGTAGGACAGAGATCTGTGAATGGGAGTTGTACCTATTTTCTCCAATTCTTTCCAACACTAACTCAATTTCACAGTGGTGCTTCTTTAAAGTGCTGATGTTAGTCAGCTATGTATAAGAGTTCTCGTTTTGTTCTTGCACTGCTAGCCCAGTGTTTCTCCATGATGCCATGCAACAGAAGCTGAGCATTTTAAAAAGGCATAAATCAAGATAAATCATAGTAACAACAGACTACTCCAGTGGGCCCCAGTCCTGTAAACACTTCGGCACATACGCAAATTCATTCAAAGTTTAACAGCAAATAAACCAATGTTTAAGTTACCATTTAAAGTTTTATGTGAACATGGAAAAAGTGACAGTACTGCAGAATCACGGAAGACTTTGGCTTGGAAGGGACCTTCATCCAGTCCAACCCCCCTGTAATGAGCAGGGACACCTTCAACTAGAGCAGGTTGCCCAGAACCACATCCAGCCTGGCCTTGAATGTCTCCAGGGATGGAGCACCCACCACCTCTCTGGGCAATATGTGCCACTGCTTTACCACCCTCATTGTGAAACAAATTTTACTCACCTCCAGCCTGAATCTCCCCTCTTTCAATTTAAAACCATCACCCCCTGTCCTAATAAAAAGCCTTTCCCACTCTTTCTTACAAGTCCCTTTTAAGAACTGAAAGGCCACAATAAGGTTTTCCTGGAGTCTTTTCCAGGTTGTACAACCCAACTCTCTCTTTCCTCATAGGAGAGGTGCTCCATCTGTCTGATGACTCTTGTGTCCCTGCCACAAACATTATTTCACATTACTTTTCCCACATTCACCGTGTTATGCATAAGTTAGTTGTTCACAAACATTAACAGATCCTATGAGTAAAACAAAATAGTAACAATTGCAAAAATGGAAGAACTTTGGGCAAGGCATTCTGTTTATGGTAAAAACTCAAAAAACACCCACAAAAAAGCCAAACCAAAACCCAAACAAGATGACCACCACCACCCAACCAAAAAGCCCAATGTGATTTGAAAACCTGATGTCTACTGCCTGTTCAAAAGAATCTGAAAGGTCATATTTTGTTGTTGTTCTTCACTGTAGTAGGTTTTTTCTGCCCCTCTCCCCCCATACCTTTATATTGTTATGATCATACTGAATATTAAGTTCTACTTTTCCTTTTGTCTTCAAAGAGACTTTTCAGCATGTAAACCTGAACAGCTGATACAACCACCATTACACCCAGGTTGACCATGGACCAGAAATTCACTCTGTCAAAGTTGCTTTCTTGTATATTCCGGTCCCGAGCCTCAAATGCTCTGAGCAGGGTCTGAATCTGGACACTTTTGCTTAATCTGGCTTTGACACTGTTGATGGATTCCTGGTAAGTAACAAGAGTATATTTAGAAGAAAAAAACCCAAACCACCTGAATGATATGTATATCTTGCAACACATACAAAATACTAACATTGTGTTACAATCTGTAATTCAATTTTAGCCAAGATGACTGTCACTTTCACTTTGAAATGCCTCATTAATTTGTTCTATATCACCTTAACATAGCATTAAGTTTCTGTCTTAATTTGGGTTTTTCCTTCTATAGGCAAGAGAGGGGAGAGAGAAATTAAACCTAAAACCAGTTTTTTGATGTTCCACGTATCTTGGAAAACTCTGGTTCCAGGTATTTAAGGCAAGCAAAAAAGCAGCAATCTCTGTAGAACTAGTCTCAAAACAACTTACGTAGCAGCAGACAAATACAGGGTTTTTTTCTAAGTCATAATCAAATGAAGGTACTTTTTAATGCAAACTACCATCTGGATTATAGTTGTAGCAAAAGAAAAGAACTACAATAATATTTCTGTCTTTTTATGCTTTCAGTGTAGTGGTTGTAAACTGCTGTTTCAGCTTTAATACTAAAGCAGAATTTTAATGATAAATTCTGAATAGGACAATTGGAAGGTGCTACAAAGCACACTCCGTGTGTCTCAGGGAACCAGAGGAAGTATATGAACACCCTGGCCATAACAGTAGCAGCTCAAGATCTGCTCCTTACAAAGTAAATGCTTAGTCCTATGATTTGTTAAAATTTCATCTGTAACATAATAGACAGTCGTAACCTAAAAGTTGATCTTACCAAGTGCTAATTTACATTCCTGATATAATTATGGGGCCCTCAAATAACTATTTGTGAGAAAAGTAATGGTGCAGTAACAGGAGGCTATAAGTTTTAAAAACAAGTTAAATCCAGCAATAACATTTACTCCATGAACATTTTCTCCTTTGCATATTTAACAAGTATTTCAAAAGAGCTGTTTTTTGGAAACCAAGTAATCTTGTGATAGTAAAGTTCATGTGTTACACAATAAGGAATATCAACACCATAGAAGAGCTTTAAAAGTAAGACAGTTCCCTATTTTCCACAGCAAATATGTTATCTTTAAAAAGTTCAACTCTGAATTCAGAGTTGTTGTAAGTTGCTCACAGAACTTGCAAGTGAAGTAATAACTTGAGTAAGTAAACAATGGCATCAAATACTGTTGTGAACTTTACAGAAATTACCTACTTTGTAAGATCTGCAAAGCTCTCAAAGATTGTTCTGCAGTTCTTCTGAAAGATACACTTGAATGGATTTTTGTGTACATACCGGTGTATCTTGTTATCAAATATATCAAGCCATCAAAATCACCCAAGTATCGCTTTTGATGAGTGAGAAGTATTTTCTTCACAATTTCCCCTCTTAAGTCTTTCTAATTGCCTTGATTGCCAGTCTTAAAGAAGTTTAGGCCAGGTTTCCAGGTGCTGTTTGAACTACTTGAAATTTTATTGTATGCGTGTAGAAGATCTTATTGTTTCAAAAATCTGCATTTTCTTTATTGCAATAACTAGAATAAATAAATGGCATTCTTTAGATGAGTGTATTCAGTGTTAGTGGATGTTGGTTTAGGTTTTGTGTGTGGTTGGTCTTATTTTAGTTTCCGTTTCAAGATATTTGTTGGCTGTAGCAATGAATACACTATTTGCATCCTGTCAAGCACTAACAGCAGTGGTACAGGAAACCCATGTAATGCTCTTCTAAAGTCATCTCAACATTTAATGATCATGAAAGGAAATAAAGCTTTGACTTGGCAGTAGTCTTTATCCTACATCAAACAGGGTCAGCACACAGTTTAAGCAAACATTACCATAGATAGAATGCTTGCAAAGGTGACCCTGTAGTGTAGTACAGATTAACTGCTGTCCTGTTTATTATTCTGAAGAGAGGAAATAACATTTTATGGGTAAAAAAGACTAGTGAAGTAATACATAAATTATTGAAGACAGAAGTATTCAATATGGGGTTGGGGTGCTTCTGCAAAGATGGGAAGAGGAGGCTAACAGTATTTTATTTTCAAACATTAATAAAAATCCATGCAGTGATTTCAACTATATATCACTGGCATTAAGCAATACTTTTGTATTATGAGTATTCATTTTGTTGTTGATAGAGACAAATGTCTCATTTTAGCAGTACTGTCACTTAAACCATGACAAACAGGAAGAAAGAAACCTAAATTGGAAATAGAGTGAGTTTGAGAGCTAGGCAGTTTCTTCTGTGTGGAAACAAGATACCCATGGTGTTAGACTTGATGTATCAGTAAAAGCAATATATAGAACTAGATTAGTTTCCAGGATGATGCACCAGACCAAGGCAGAACAGCTAAGTGATACTGAGTGTTTTTTTTCCAAATGCTCAAGTTCAAAAGAATTAAAAAGATCAAATACTAACCAGAATGTCTTCCAATTTCATATCTAGGAGATCTGTGCCTGTGACATCCTTCTTCCAGTCTTCCTGATCTTCTCCATCTTCTCCCATGTTGTCCAGGATCAGTTCAAAGAAAATCACCTTTTCAGAAATGGTACTGAATGTGTTGTCAAAACAGAACATATAATCCCCATCTTCTGTTTCCACTCTGTGTATATAAGCAAATGTCATTAACTACACCTTTTGCTCTGGTCCTGAAAAAGCAAGCTTTGTAAGCAGACCTTCCTCTTAACAAGTGACAGTCATCTGCTTAGAAATAACTAAATTATCCTTCTTTTTTATACAAAAGTAAGGACTTAGAGACATCACAGAATGCACAGGCACAGCATAACAGTCATGCTTATTCTAAAGGCTTGAGGTTATGGAGAAGTTTACTTTCATTTTACTTTATTGGAATTTTGAGTCATTGCTACTCATTACAAAAAAGCTATATTATGAGAGGAATTCTTATACTTGAGAGTACAATTAGAGCTATTACTACATATTTTGATAAAAGTGCTGGAAAAATGGGGAACATTTCCACTTATTATTTATATGACTCACAAGATCTTTTGATATTAGATGTATATACATTTTTTAACTCCACAATAACTATTTTTGTTTGCTGACCTTTAAGAACTATCATTAAACCAAAAATAGCTTTCACTTTATGGTAAGATCCATGTAAAAAGCGTTTCCTATTAGAAAGTCTTTCATCATAATAAGGAATAAAAGGTATTCAACCTTTGGTTTAGTTATATTTGCTAAAGAAACCAGGAAAGTACTTTATATAACACTTTTAATTTGAAGATGTTAAACTTACGTGTGAACTCCATCTGATTTTCTTTCATCAAAAACTAGAGTTTCACCCTTTGGAGACAGTAGGTGAAAATCAACATCTAATCCTGCTCCATCTAGAACCTGTGAATCAAAAACAAAACCACTTCCTACCAGTGCAGTTCATTTTTGCATTGCTGCCGGCAACATTTTCAGGGAAGAGAACTGATACAGGAAGAATCTGAAAGCTGAGTCTCAGTATGAGTTTACACCAAGCTAATTTGAAACAGATTATAAACTGGTTCAACCCAAAAGCATTTTAAGCATTTAAAATCTTAAACTAAACATGACCAATCATGCTGAGCTACTATTGACTCTTTCCCTATTAGTTTTTAATACTCTGTACAATTTTATCATTGGGCAGGGCAACCAACCTGTAAGAACACCACGTGACAGCCAAATCTAGCATTTCTGTGACACACCATCAATGGGTTAAGTGCCAGAGCTCACATATATTTGTAGAAGAACACAAGCTATGCAGCTTCATCCTTGAGATCCTTCTGTTGGGTGAATTAGCAGTGTAGGAGACAGTACTAGACTTCCTATGCCGCTCAAAGCTGTACCACAGATCACTCCACCTCCTAATCCAATTTAAGGTCTGAATTCTCCTAGGGCATTCTCATTTCCCAAAGGCAGAAGGAACTGAAGGCATTTAGTTTCCTAAGCTCACAATAAGTGTGTACAGTACAACAAAGCTGTGCTGCTTTAACTGGCTACAGTTGTATCACCACATCTGTTGTGTTGTAGAAATTCTCTGCAGGGAAGGCAGGAACTGCAAGGGGGTCAGAGTGGGATGATTTTATGACTTAGGTCCATGATAGGAGATTTTTTGTGTTGGCTTGTTTTCCATTGAGCTATTTGAGTACAGCAGTCTGCTTCTGCTGAAATTGAGGGCAAAGTTTAGACCAGCTTAGTGACATTGGAGGCTTACCAGGAAAAAGAGAAAGGACAACGTGAGTAGCTAAGAGCTGACCTAATTAAAACCATATATAGTGATATGCCTTTAGGGCTATGATACAGTCTAAATATCCAGAACAAAGCTTCCTATCAGCATAGTTTACTGCATTATGTCTTTGACCTGCATTCCACATTAAACACTCCTATGATTTAGCATAACTCAGGATAATTAAGCACAAAATCAATTATTTCCAGTATGATACAGAGATCCTTTTCTAAACAGTCAAATAAATAGATGAATCCTTACTGTTAGCAGTACTGGTGAGAAATTTACACCCAAGTAGAAATAAATTCACTGTTACACACATTTGTTCTCCCTAAAATAAAATCCTGTTATTGATCCCAAGTAAGTTTCCTTTTCGCTTAGACTGGGCTCTGAACAGAACTTGAACACCTCAATCTTACATTCTTGTTCAGTTCTGCTACAAAATAATCAGCAATTTCAGTTTAGTATTTTTAATTGGGAGGCAAAAGAGGAGGGAGTTGGGTGTGTTCCCCCCACCACTACCGTGTAGTCCCAGCATTGATCTTTTAGCGCTACACAGGGCCGGCGGCACCGCAGGCACGACGCACATCCTGCTCGGGGCCGCTGCTCGGGAACGACACCGGGATGGAGCCGGCGGATCCGGCAGCGGCCCTGGACGAGGGGTGCGCGGCCCCCGGGAGAGCAGGGACGAGGCTCTGTCAGCGGGAACCGGCAACCGAACCGCCCCGCCCGTGTCCCATCAGCCCTGCCGTGCGGGAAGGGCCCTCGCTAGCCCGCCCAAGGCGTCCCCGAAGCCGACCTGATACTCGAGCTCCAGCGAGGCCTCCTTGCGCATGGGCTGGTAGAAGCACTCCTTGCGGCCGGCGGGCAGCGTGAAGGTGAAGTCGCTGTCCAGGGACGGGCTGAACTCGGCGGCGCAAGGCGGCGGTAGGACCAGCGCCAAGCACCCGAGCGGCAGCAACAGCCGCAGCCCCATGCCGGCGGCGTGCGGAGAACACCCGCCGTGGCGGAGCGAGGGCCTGCCCCGGCCCATCGGGGCGCTCCACCAATCGCAGCCGCCCGCCCACATTGCACCGCGGCGGAGGGACGCAGCGGTAGCGTGAGGGGAAGCAGTCGGTTGCGCATGTGTGGTACGAGCCTGGCCGGGAGGCGGGACTGGGCTGGCCTGGCGCGCGGTTTGAAGCGGGGTGAGGTTTGGGCCTTGCGGGCTCTTGTGAGGGGGGGATCGGTGCTGACAGTTGAGGGGTAGCCCCTTTTCGCTTCTCCCGCCTCTTTGGTCCTCTGCAGAGCGCTCAGGCAGGGAGCGCCCGGACCGCCAGTGCTGGGCCTCCGCCATCTGGGTCTCCCCGAGGCGGGATCGCCGCTGTGCCGGCTGCCGGCCTGGCGGCGGAGGGATCCCCGCGCTGCTGGGAAAAGGCCAGCATTGGTTTCTGTGCATTCTCTGAGTCCGGTTCCCGTATCAGTCCCGGTTTACTAGGTCATATTCTATGGTGGGGACGTGTGTCGTGTTGTTCTGGCCCCCCACCCTGCCCAGCTGAGCAAATCACAGTCTCTTCTATGAGTACTCGCTGCTCTGATCTTTAATTTTTGTTTATTGAATGGTGAGGCAAGGTTTTTGTCTGTATGCCATCCCTGGAGACAGGCTGGATATGTTTCTGTGCAACCTGATTTAGTTGACGATTCCCCTGCACAATGCAGGGGATTGGACTAAATGAGCTTTGGAGGTTTCTTCCAACCCAAACTGTTCTATGAGTGTGTGATTGTATATACTGCCATCTTTTCAGTCACCCTGCCAGCTGCATGGGGCTTCTGAAGTAACTAAGGTGTGTTGCACAAGGGTTCTTTGACAACCAATGTATAGCAGGCTTTTATGGTTTTCATAGTTCCTGAAGCTTCTTTCACTTTATGAATACACAACAAACTCAAATTTTTCTCAAAAAAGACAATTTGTACAGAGTGATTTTTATAGAATAGAGTTATAAAATCAGCCAGGTTGGAAAAGACCTTTAAGATCAGGTCCAGACCCCAGGACTGTCAAGACCACCATTAAACTGTGTCACTGCGGGCATATCATATCTAGTGAATGTGGGGAGAGGTGGTGTGTGAAATATCACCAATGACATTTGTCATGTCACTATTAGGTGGTATTTTTTTTTCCTTCCTCTTTTTTTCCTATTTGCTTTACTTTGGTGTCTTTAAAAGTAACTTTGCAAATACTTTTCACATATATTTAACAATGTCTTGACATTAAATGTTACTTTAGTCATACGACTGATGCCTGTGGATTGTACAATGTGGACTTGCTCTGAAAGTGCTGCTGCTGAAGACCTTGCAAATTTGCAGTCATTATGGAATCAGCTGAGGAGAACTGAAAAAAACCTACAAACTGTAGAGGAAGAACTTTCCAGGTATGAATGTTTTTGGGAATGAGATCAGCCCCTCTCTTGTAGTGTAAATCTGTCTTATTCAGTTTAATGGATAATCACAAGTAGCTCCTTTTGTGCTTTTCTTTTGAAAACTTTTTATGAGCAATTTAAAATAATATATAATAATAATATATAATAATAATAACAACTTACAAATTATATAATATAATAAAATAATAAAATATAATATATAATAATAATAGCATAGCAACTTTTTACTTTGACTCCTAGCAGTCATGCAAGTGAGCGTTATGGCCCCTGCTTGGATGAGGCTGTAGACTTCACTCTGAAGGACCTTGTTCAGCCTAACTGCAACTATCAAGGCTTTTCCAACTGTAAGAAGAACGCTGGTAAAACCTCGGGCAAGAATTTTCAAAGGAAATCTGAAGTAAATATTGCACTTCATTACTTATTTTTATTACTTTGGGCTTCTGTTCTTTACTATGTTTATGAGAATTGTTTTGCTTTTAGGGCTTGGAGTCGATACAGTGTAGCAATGGACAATCATATCAACAGATAATTCTTAAACAATCAATGGAGTTGTCTTAAACACAACGTGATTTCAGTACATTTGTTCTGCAGAGTTTCCATTGATGTGTATCTTGTTTACATATGCTTAAATGTGTGTGCATATATATATAAAAAATACATATATAAACCCTTTTGTTATGTCTAGTCTTACTCAGTATCCACAACTTCTGATAAAACCACGGAAGAAAATGAACATCTTAAGGAGAAGCTGGATGCCCTTTATGAGCAAAATGCATCTTTGACTTCTCAGAACCATTACCTAAAGAACAGAGTTGAAACAATAAACTTTGAACTGCTGCAGTCAAAATCAAGAGTATGTATCTTCAGTGTCTTCATCAAAAAAGAAAAACAACCCCCCCCAAAAGCCCCAGTGACCATGACTTTTGAGTGTCATTCCCAGCAGAACATGCTGGGTTTTGTTTTGTCTAAATATTAGACAGATTAAAACTTTAATATTCTATTTTTGCATAATATTCAGCATTCATTTTGGAACAGGATAGTTTAGAACCTGTTTCTTCATGAGTGAACCAACTGTATTAATTATGAATTCTATCTGCTCCTGTTCCAAAGTTTAATCTAAAGCCAGTAAGTCACAGAATGAAGAATACATTATGTAAGAAAATAGCTCAATATGTCTGAGCTACATGGGGAATAATGGGAACGCTGATGGCACGGTAGTCATTTGTCTAGGAAATAAAAAAATTTAACCTTTCAGGTTGCATTAATATTGTTATATTGAAAAAGTGAAGGTGGGTTAGGAGGAAATATTGTATCTAATAAATCATTGCTGATTTAATACACTTGTTTTTTCAGGACAACTACATTCTTGTATTGAGCTTATAGGTAACATTAAAAAAACATAGCTATGGTTAATGCACTTTGTTTGAGAAATGTTATCTTCAGCCCTGGAGATACATAAGTAAATAAATAAGTAGATAAATGTATGACTGTCTGGCATGGACAGAACAAATTGTGGAATAAAAACTTTTGAGGAAAAACAAGAGAGAAGATCAACAATATAAAGAAGTCAGTCTGCTAGACAGTGTACTACACTGCAGTGGTGCCTGGGAACTAGAAGGGTGTCAGTTGGAAGATTGAAGTTCAGTTCCTGTAGATGAACAAGCATCTTCTACAGTAAGGTTAAGAGCACTGTATCATTCAGTAAGCAAATAATTCTTCTGTATCTCATCTGAATGTGTGCGTGTATGTGTGTGTGTATATATATATATACACACACAAGTGTTAATTAAACCCCAAATGTGTTTCTGTTTCAGATTTCTTATCTTGAATCAACTTTAGGTACACATTTAGTCAGCATTCCAAAGCTGAAAGAACAGATTGTAACCTTGGAAGCAGAAGTTTCAGCTCAAGATAAAATTCTCAGGTAATAAGTGTACTTCTGTATCATCATTTTATTGTGGTCTGCTTGCCAGCCCAATCTCCTTTTTTGAGATGTCATGATAACTGGTACTATGTGGGTCTTGTAATCTAGGGCTTGGAACTTTCACTTCAGAGTTGAATTTAGGAGGAGGGAGGTGTTTTATTTTGTACTGAATGTACTTCAAGAAATGAAGAAAAAAAATAAAGGTTGTTAAACCAGTTCATCATGTATGCTAAACATGAATGTGCCCTTATAACTGACTAGAGTGATTGTATAGTACATGACTATATATCTTCTGTTGTAAACAAGCATACATATTTTCAAACATGATTGTGCAGCATGTAAAGTAAAAGATTCTTTCTTGGTGCAAATATTGATGGAGACAAATGTCAAACTAAATGTAAACAGTGTCCAGAGGCTGTCAGGAAGACATACCTGCCTGTCAGTTTCTTACAACCTCATGCTATATAATATTCAATTAATATCCCAATGGTCTGTCTTCACAAAAGAAGTAAAAATACTTACTTTATATTTTAGTGCTGTTTCCCATAAGTGTACCCTGACCAGTCATTCCTTCTGAAAGAAAATGGTGATTTCTGTGTTCAGATCTCATGGCACAGAGTCAGCCACCTATGTCCTTGGCAGTTGTGACACCTGGTGCCTACTGATGAGCTTTGAACAGCACTCCAGACTCAGACATACTCATGCGGAATCTGGAGTCTATGGATGTTCCAAACCTAGTTTTAAGAGTTCAGGGTGTTTGACTCATGCTTTACAAACATCATGTGCAGAAGAGAGAAATAAAAATTGAGTTTCTTTGCAAAAAAAGTTCCTATTTTTTTTAATTATGCTTTGTTTATTTGATAGAGATGCAGAAGATAAACTAAATCTAAGCCAGAAAACAGCAATGGAAAGAGGAAACATGTTGCAGAGATATAGAAGGGACTATGAAAACCTGAAAATGGAGTTAATTGAACGAACCAAGCAAGGAAAGAGGTAGCTAAGCAACTTTAATAAATGGAATATTGAGTAATAGTGTGTGTTTATTTCCCTTGGCAAATGCTTACTTTGTAGGATCACATTATTTCTGTGCTTTAAGAACAGACTTTTCCTACACTGTCAGACCACATCTGATAATATAAGTGAAAGTAGCACAGTAATTTGTAATGGTAATGTAAGAAACTACAGTGCCAAACGAATCATAACACTCTTTATATTCCCTAAAGAATTATCTGATAGATGAAGTCAACAGAGCTTAAAGTATGCTCATAGTTCTAAATTACAACTAATTCTCCATTATATTTCCTCAACAGTCTGAATTTCTATTTATTTGTTACCTTTGCCAAGTATCCCATGAGGTCAAACAGTATTATAGTTTTTATAGTGACATGGAGGTTATCTTTTGTGCCTGTCAAGAGTTCAGGGAGCATCTGAATGATGTTCTTACTCATGATTTAGTCTTTGGAACTTCAAAAATAGAAATACTAAAGAAAGAAGTGTTTGTTGTATACAGAACTAATAACTAGCACTGGGAAGTATTCCCTTTCGTGATTGGTACATGTCATGCAACACTCAGAAGTGTTTCAGAGAGCTCAACCCCCACCCTGGAATCACACATAAAAATAAATTATTCATATTTTTTGAGATACAAAAAAGTAGCAAATTAGCTCCACAGTTTAATACCAGGTATACATTCTGCTATTACATGGGTTTTCTTAATGGTCACTACTGAGCTTAATGGCAGTCCTGCAAGGAACAGGGAGTTGCACTTGATGATCCATGAGTCCCTTCCAACTTGAGACATTCCACGATTCTATCATATCTATTCTATCTTTGGGGTTTTTTTTAAAGGAGAAATTCTGTGTGAATATATTTACTCTTTGGGCACTGTTTTATACTTATAACCAGTTTGTCACCTATTTTTTCCCTTCAGAATAGACACAATGTAGTGGAGAGCTGAAATGTGTCCACAATACATTTTCCTGTAGTACTTTTGACTTTGTCTTGCAAGGACCTACAGTGTGTGCTCAGAACTGAGTATGCAGCAGTACTAAGTGCTGTATTTTTGGAGTTGATATGAAGAAAGTAATAGGAGCACAATTTAATCAAGAGAACATTTTGTATGTTAATCTTACCTGTCTGTATGGTAGTGTTGAAAAGGGTGCTGTAATT
Source organism: Agapornis roseicollis (assembly GCA_002631895.1). Classification (NCBI taxonomy): domain Eukaryota; kingdom Metazoa; phylum Chordata; class Aves; order Psittaciformes; family Psittacidae; genus Agapornis; species Agapornis roseicollis. The sequence continues at coordinate 35,476 of NDXB01020609.1, forward strand.
CTTTCCCAGTCCCTATTTCCCTTTCCTATTTCTTCCTTTAGCCTAGTGGTTGTGTGGCTACTGGAGTGTTAGATAATTTCTTTTGGCTGTTGGAAGCTACCATATACAATCCTATCACCTCCAAAATGTTATTTTAAAGAAGTGAGAGGGATAAATAACAAGACTCCTGCCTGCACAATTCATCTAACTGTATTACCTAGGGCAAAAAATCACCCCTGAATTAATACCTTAACAAAGCATTTCTTGAGCCCTTTGAATGCTAACCCCTTGTTTGGCTTGTCTACCTGATGGGCCGTTAGACTCCACAACTCGTTAAAGTTGTAAAGTAGGTATGCTTTATTCAGCGCTGAGGTGCATGGGGATAGCTCCTTCAAAGCATGCACGCCTCAGTGTTGTTTCCCTTTACATTTATTCTCTAAAGTTAAGGTTACACAATACGCCTATACAAATTCATTATCTATCCCTGCTTCGTATTATAATGAACTAGAAGGTCCTTCTTGCCTGCGCAGTGCCCCTTCTGGTCATGGGCAGGGATCTGGAGATGAAGTAAATGAGTCTTCCTCCCCTGAATAGGGGTCTTCAAGATGAAGTAAATGAGTCTTCCTCTTCTTAAACTTTTCACCTTTTGGTCTTCACGCATGCCCTCAGGTGTCCAGGGCACAGACCATCTGCTTCTCCCCCTTATCAACAGGACCAGGTGTCTGCCTCTTTTCCTTATCAATAGGGCCAGACGTCTGCTTTTCCCCTCATCAATAGTAGGTGTGATAGGTATTCACAACAGACAGACAGAGGCTTCCTCTTCCTTTTTCCCACCTCCTAGTCTTCACACGTGCCCTCAGGGCTGGTCGGTGTCTGCTTCTCCCCTCATCAATAGTAGGCATGATAGGTACTTACAATAGACAAGACTTTTGTTTAAGCAAGCGAATTTCTCTAACCTTCTTGTACAACCCCTCTGTACTACCCACCTGTACTACCCCTGTATCATACCTGCCCGTGAAATTACCTCTAACATTCCTATAGCTAGACAAATGGAAATACTGTGCTACTGGTGAAAAAATGCTTTTATTTTTTCACTGTTCATTCAGAACATGTGGGTTGGAACTAGCTGTACTTAGTTACTAGTTGCAAATGTGAATAGAAAAACTAAGCTTCTGCCACGTATTAAAAGCAACATAGTGTTATGGTTAGTATTAACAATTATTACAGGTTGCTTTTAATCAGTAATTACAACCACTTATTGTTCTTTTGGTAAGCAAACTGAAGTGCTTTAGACTTAGACTATTTTCTTTGTTATTCTGAAATCTTGTATCCCCTACTCTGAAATACTTTTGCCATGTCCAAATGGGCAGTGCTCCTCAGAGAAACAGTGATCTGAAGATGGGCTATGCTTAGATGAGGCACTTGTCCTGTTCTCACACTTTGAATAGTGGAAGAAAAACATGCTGTTGAGCAATGGTAATTCTTGTGTGCTTGTGTTGGGTGTCCTGAACAGGCTGCATACCTGACCTGTCTCAAGGTTTCTGTTCCAACTTCCCTAGTGAACAACAAGAGGGGAAAGTAAGAAAGGAGCAGGAACACGGAGTAATAAAGCAAAATAAAGTCTGGGTTTCTGCTTTAAACAGCTGCTCATCTGGTATCATCCCAGTCTCAGCTTCCTTTAGTATTATTGATGCCATCTTTCCAATCTCCTCCAATTAATTTGTCCTTTGATCAGTTCCTGTCAGTCTCACCATAATTCCATCATGAATGCTCCCTTCAGTATTGAAAAGTTTTGCAGTTCCCATTAAGCAGATTGAATCTTAATGAGCAATACTATCTCCTGCTTCCTTATCACACATGCTAATCCAGTCCCTAAAACAGGCTTCTACTGCTAGGAACAGGTGGATGATTTGAATCAAACTCTTTTTGATGAGGAATCACGTTAAACATTCTTGGTCTTACTGGAATTTTGCTTATGTTAATATGCCAAAATTATATTTAAAATTAATTTATACCTCACAAACGAATTTTTAACCTGGGGCTTGGAAAGTTGGAAGAAGAAAGGAAATTACCTGGAGCAATTACTTCAGGAGTTGTTTTTAGTATCTGGAGGAGAGTTACATAATGATTGAACTTTGGGAATTTTAAAATCCCTCTGCTTCTTTTCAGGGCAGAGCAACAAAGAAACGAAGCTTCGTTGAGAGTGGAGGAGCTGACAAGGGCTTTTAGAAAGTATAAAGAGAAAATAACTGAAACATTAGAAAAGGTAGCAGTTTATTCTTCACTTGTTTTTGCCGTGCTGTTAGGTTTTTGCTTCTTCCATTAAGCTAGGCAGCTAATAGCAACAGGTTCACCAAGTGGGTCAATTGTTTCTGCTTCTTGTTGGCAATAAGAGAGGTGGGACAGGGTAAGCAACCGTTTGTGGTTAGAACTCCAGTTATTCAGTTTTAAACTGTCTTCTCACAGTCTGGATGTCTGCATCTTCGAGGTATCCTAATACTGCCTGTGTTTCTTCTGACTCCTGCTTGCCTGCTGGGAAATTTGCGTTATAAAAGTATATGATCCTTTTGAAAGAATTCTTTTGATGCCATCTGTATAAACCCTTCAATGAAACACGAGCTAGAGAAAAGATAAGATGAAAATGAAGTAATCTCCCAAAGCTCCTGTGGTCAAAATTGTTAATACTTCTGGCCTTGTGGGAGGAGAAAAAAAACAGGCCTGAGACAGTTAGCTTTTACAGAGCATTTTTATTTGATTAGACTTCTTTCCCTGTGGAATTTGGAAAAAGTCCTTGTCAACCACAAATATGCCCTAAAATATTAAACCAAAATAACATTACTTTTTTCCCAAATTCCAGGAAAAAAACAACTTTGTTCCTCTCCTTCACAGTAGTGAGCAACAGAATTATTGACAGGCTTACCAGAAAGAAAGAAAACAAACCAAACAAACCACCCCACAGCATAAAGTTTATAGTATTCATTTAAGAAAATGCTGTTGGCCACAGGAGCTTGGATTATTGTTGTACAGTAACAAAAAAATATGCTTTTTAAGGTTAAAGCTGAAGAAGTAATCTTGGGAAAACGTTTGATTAATTGTGAAAAAGAAAGAGAGAAGTTGAATGAAAAGTGTGTCAGCTACAGAACGCACTTAGACATCCTAGAAGAGCAATTAAGGTAATGCAAAGGCTCTTAAAAATCTCTGTATGGTGATTTGAGAAGAAACTGCACGTTACAACTCTTACTATGAACGTGCTGCTCGATTCGTGTAGTGCAAATGAAATCAGGACCAGTGTCAGTGAACACTTAGTATCAGCAATACAACAGATGAACCAACCAGAATACTAAAAATGTAAAAAATGTTAGCACGCACTTAAACATTTCTAAATTATTTTCTCTAAATAATCCTTAAACCCACCAGCTGGTTGTCGTTAGTGTCATTAGGTTTGGACGAGTGTTTTCTTGGACAGTTTCAGGTATCCCATTCACATGCACTGTCCACACTCACATTCCTATCTTAACAATTGTTCTTTAGGCCATTTTGGCAAGGGTGGGCAGTGTGAGAGCACCTTTCCACTAGCTTGAGCCTGTTGTATAGCTCTCTGCTCTTGATCGGGATCTTCCTCTGCACTGCTGTCTATTCCCTACTAACTTGCACTGGGTTTGGCACGCATCAGGACCTTTGAGCTAGTTCAGTTTGCTAAATCAGGAGGTACCTAATAACATAAATGATTTGTGGTGGGCTAAAAATACAGTTGGCTCACAGTACAGTCAGATAGGGGAGAGAAAAAATAGGACCCCTCCATGTCTCGTTAGTAGCAGAATGCTAGACTAGCTCAGTCTTGGTACATTATCTTCATCCATTCTGATTTTAGTTATCATTACATAGTTATGTTATCCTGTTCTTGAATTTCCTTGGCTTCAGCACAATTTAAGCCACCTTGATCTATTTCCTACCAGTGACTCTTCTGATAGTACTTAAACCTTTATTAATTTGCTTAAGAACGAGAAGTAATTTATTCCCTCCTATTGTTTGCTGATAGCAGTTTGCATCTTGGTCTTTAAGAACAGTGAAAGCTTAGGACAGCAATGAAAATTGTGGTCTGTTGTATAGAGTGGGTCCTAGATTTTGAAAGGAAGGAAACTAGTAAACCAGTATGGTAATGGTGTTGTCTTCTAGTACTTTTAATAATGAAAATCCTCTATGTCAAACTATAACTTTTAAATGGATGTACTTTTTTAGGCAATTAAAAGAAGAGAATCATAGCACAAAAGAAGAAATTAAGACTCTTGAGGTAAAGAACACTGAAATGGTGTCAATGCTGACCCGATCTGATCAGAAGATCAGGGAGCTTGAGGGTGAACTTCATGAAAAAGAAACAGTACTTCAAGAGAAAAATGTTCTAATAAGTGAAAACACAGAGCTGAGAGCACTTACTGCACAGCAACGTAACCACTTGAAATTATGCCATCAAGAAATTGAAGATTCAAGGGAAGAGCTCCATATACTAGAAACCATTATTTCCCAGTTGTCTCTAAGTACACCTGAAGAGGTACAGTAACTGATACATCCTTAAAACTTGTATTATGTGTCTTAAACAATTGTAACCAACACTGCGTGCAAATCCAGTGACATTCTTGAGAAATTATTTGTCTAAAATATCTTTGCTTTTTTAGGATGCATGGATGACATGTTTTCTCTTTGTCTTCTCATTCAAGAACAAGGAATAGGTGCTTCAGATTGCTTAATCAGCCAGCCTTTAAAATTACACTTTCCTATTTCTGTATTCTGTGTATTGATTCTTCAGATGCATGTATAATCTCTAAGGCACGATGATGTCCTATTATCATATTCCACTGAGGTTCTTCTCAGTAGAACATTTACCATAAGGCAGACATACTGTGTCAACCTCTGCAGTGGAGAAATCAGAGCAGGAGGGATATTTGTAGGAACTTTGGGGTTTTTTTGCTGGGAAGCAGAAGGCATGCCATCCCTGGCTGCAAGGGAACTTTTGTTTTACTAGGATGAACCTGAAGTTTATCATTAAACTGACTGATTGGGAAAGTCATGTAAAAATCCCAAAGTTATGAACTGACCAGGGTTACTGGAGGAACTGGTTTGGGAAGTCAGGACGGGCTAGAGAGATGTATGGGTTGAGGAGTACACAATCCATCAGATGTCTTTATTTTTGAACTATAAATGTGAGTACGTGTAATGAAACCAAAATCAAAAAATGCTTTCTGTATGAGTTTGGAATTGCCAAAGTGACCTCTGCTGAAAATAATATAGTAACTTTGTATAAAGATATATTTTGTATTAAAAGAAATTGTATAAATTATGTGTATAACACACGAATTAATCATACTGTGAAGCAATAAAGTTGATTTTGCATTGAACTTGATTTTCCCTTAACTTTTAGTTTAAATGGCACCACTTGAAACACCAGCTATCCAGCTCTTCAACAAAAGAAGCTCTCTCTGAGTCTTGTGAATTGAACAAACCTTTGATTGCAGACCAAAGGTATTACTTTCTGGTTATGGAATTACGGCAAGAGTAGGTAGATAATAAGGTGGCATCAGAACGAGAACGTGTGAAGAATGTTAAATAGTTTTCTTCTTTTTTATAATAGCCTTAAATTGGCAATGAAAGAAGCAGAAGCTCAAAAGCCTTGTGCAAATGTAACTGTCTGTACAGGAGCCAAGCATCTTTCTAATGATAATGAAGGACAAGAAAATAGCACATTATATGACCTGGAAATGGAGCCTGTCAAATTGCTCAGAAGTCAAGGAGGTAAGCTGACAGGAGTAGCTGTGCAGTTCTGTCTGATTAATCCACAGATTAGGAATTTTTTGATGGGGTTTACATTGATTTTATAGTGTTGTTTTTTTTTTCTTTAAATATATCTGTGTGAGCTAACAAATATAGTTTGGTTGAGCACAGAGCATTTTGCCACCTTGGAATTCTGGAAATTGTCATGTTCTCCAGGCACAGTATTATTCTTTGTTTTGCTGGTCAAGTTACTCGTCCATAAATATCCAAGCATTGAATTGTGTTCAAATGAACACATGTATCTTTTCTTCACGCAGGCTATGCTGAGGTCTCCATGTTTTCTGTGATTCTTTTCTCTGTACCCTGCTGTGGCAGAATTTCTGCTATTGTTTCTGCGATTACTGTTAAGGCTGCTCCATGAAATGACTTCAGGGCACTTACATAATCACACTGTCTTCAGTAATTTGGGGGTGTTTGGCAGTATTTGTTTTTGTTTATTTAGGGTTTGTTTGTTTGTTTTCGTGAGTCACAGCTTTCCATTATATTATGGGGAAGAAGAAACAGGTTTTTTTCAGGATACTCTATGTGTTAGTTGAATGTGCTGTCATGAAATTACATTTCTCTTTGGCTTGTACGATTATTGTTTGAGTGCTGGTTTGTAAATTAACCTTACATTTATTTTTTTCTACTTTGAGAGAGGAGAAAATGTCAGCAGTTGGAACTTATCAGCAAACAGTTTGAAAAGGAGAGGCAAAGATTCCAGAAAGAGATAGAAGAATTGCGCACTAAACTGGCAAAAGCAGATGATGAGAATTCTTCTTTGAAGACCAGCATGGTTCAGAGGGCCAGTCATTTCCAAGTCATGCAGGAAGACCTATTGAAGAAGGCTTCAAAAGCTACTAGCTTAGAGAGAGAAGTAGGTTTTTAGCAGCACTGAAAAAATGCATCATGTTTTGATTGGAAGATAGTTAAGACAGTAGTTATGAAAAAAATGCCATATGATTTTTAAAATCTGGCTTCTTTAAGAAAAATTGTAAATAAACTTTTGAACAAGCAGGAAAACTTATGTAGCAGCCTTAGTTTGTTACTTGTCAGAAAACTTAAAGCTGACATAGTGAGCTTTACTAGTACTATTTTGATTCGTTATGTGGAAAATATGTGCAGTCTTGTTGCTTTCATATGGGTGAATTAATGTGTAAGCTTAAAACGAAGAAACACATGTATTTTTCCTCTTTAAATATTAGTACAGTTGCCAGAGATTAACATTCTTACTGAAGAGTTGTAAAAGAAAGAAGTGAAACTTCAACTAGCTCTTGTCTGGTTGAATAAGTTAAAATGCTAATGTTTACATTGTGGTGCTAATGTGTTTACAGAATTCCATCGTAATGGCATTTATAGTATTTCCTAATAATGGCCATACATGTTATAAATCTGTAATAGCTAATTCATTCATATGGCAGTAACCATTATAATTAATTGGATAAATTTTAGGTAAATTATCCTGATTTTTTCCCTTAAGTAATAAAGCTTAATAGATCATACAAAAAAACCTCAAACCCAAATAAATAATTAGTAACACCAGGAGATAGTAGTAGTTAAAATGGAATTGGTGAAAGCATATACAAGTAAGAAAGTATACACAAATACTTGAATAAACATTGTCTTCATGCTGGTTTGTGCCATATTTAATTTCAGATAACAAAGAAATCTTCTCAACTTTCTGTACTTGAGAAACAGCTGGAAGAAAAGACTACTGTTTACTCCGTTGTTGCAACAAGAAATACTGAGTTGGAACAGGAACTCACGGTAAAATGTTCTCAGTGGGAAACTACATTTATGTAAAAAGACACAAATGGAGATGAAAATTTAGGTGAAAACACTATTCCACATATTCAAAAAGAATAGACTTTCAGATCTACTAAACAATCTATGCAAGTTTTAGACAGTGCAGTGTTTAAAAACAGAATCTGTCTTCGAATAAAACATCTTCCATCCCTGGCAGTGTTCAAGGCCAGGTTGGATGAAGCCTTGGGTGTCATGGTTTAGTGTGAGGTGTCCCTGCTTATGGCAGGGGGGTTGGAACTAGATGATGTTAAGGTCCTTTCAAGCCCTAACTATTCTATGATTCTATGATCCCTTTTTCCCTGCTTTTTAACACGGTAAGCTATTAATGGACATTACTTGTTCCTTGTTATGATATGTGCAATGAAAATCTGGTCNCAGGGGGGTTTAGATGATGTTAAGGTCCTTTCAAGCCCTAACTATTCTATGATTCTATGATCCCTTTTTCCCTGCTTTTTAACACGGTAAGCTATTAATGGACATTACTTGTTCCTTGTTATGATATGTGCAATGAAAATCTGGTCCTATTACTATAGCATTGCCATTTGTTTCAGTGAAGTACATGTAGATCTGTGAATGAAAGTCTTCTAAATGGCTAGTAAGTGAGGAAGATGATCCAACATCTTGGAGCACTGTAATTCTTGTTTGGGTATTGGTATACAAACTCTTAATTTTGAGAAGAGGTCTAAGGTTGCTAGAAAATGAAACTATTTATGTTGTCCTTTGAAATGGAAAGCTGTATTTTAAAGATTCCATCTATTGATGTGAGCCTGGAGTTGCTTTATGTCTTTGTCAGAAGTTCCTAGTTTCAGTTAGAATCTGTGCCAGCTGTCCACCTTGGTAGATACTTCGTCTCTACGTAGTAGCTGCATTTAGTGGCGTTCTATAACTGTTATAGGTGTGACATCCTTAGAGATGAAACATGCTGTGTGTACTTTATTATTTTACGTCTTGTTCTTTTATGAAATCTAGCAACTCAATCATCAAATAAGACACTATTTAATAACACAGGTAAGTATTTTTATTAAGTTGGTTTGTTATTGTTACTGTTTCCCAGGAAAAAAACAGACACATTTATGAATTAGAAACAGCTGTCAGTAAAGAACATGAGAAAATAACTTCTGCCTTTGAAAAAACAAAGTTGGCTCACCTTGAGCAGCACAAAAAGATGGAGAAACAGGTTGAACTAGTAAGTGCTTCTCTGTGTGCTTGCATGTAGGAGTGATACACTTGATAACTTTTTGTCTGTGTTAATTTCTTTGTCTTTTTAGTAATTCTGAGGCAGCTGTCCAATTAAAAATTTACATTACCAAGTTATATCTTCTCCTTAAATTTCCTGAATTTAGTTCATTTTTCCATCTAACACTACATAACTGCATGATTTCCCTCCAAGATCTTCATACCCTCCTTTCTGCTCAGCTGAAGAGAAATAAGGGCTTAAGAAGAATAGTGTAAAGTATAGCTTTTTTGCCTACTGGGATTAGACCAGGACAGCTTTTAACAATATTTCCTTGTCTGCTGAATCTCTGCCAGCCTGAGCCTCACGAGCATCTGTGTTCAGGGAGAAGTGTTGGTAGGTTTTTCAGTCTTTACAGAAAAATTCTGTTCCTCCCTGTGATTAGGAGTACAACTGTGATTATTTCTAGCTGTTGAGGAAGCTTGTAATCTGCTAGAGAACGTATATGCATGTCTTACTGTCTTGGCTGATGACAGACAATTACACTCTGCCTGCCTTCATTGTCTTAATACTCCTGTTGCTTTAAAATATTAAGCATTTGGGATTTCTTGATAATTTTAAGACTGTGCAGTGCTGCTGATGGCAGGAATGTACTTACTTTTCATTCTTAAAGTGATGGGTGAATAGAACCAAATGACATCCTTAGATGCACAAGTTATGTGAAAAGCTTATTAAAATAATAAACCATGAATTACTTATCGACAGCTTCAGACACAGCTGGTGAAGAAAGATCAACAATTAATTGAACAAGAGAAAACAATATCTATGTTGCAACAAGATGTTATACATAAACAGCATTGCATTGAATCATTGGATGGGCTGCTGATAGAAAGCAGAGAGGTAAGGTTGGCTCTTGACTTTCTTTAAAAGCAAATCAAACAAGTCTTTAAATGCGAATCAAACAAGTGACTAATGGTGATGAAAAGCATATCAATAAACACATGGAAAGACTGGAGAAAATCTAAGATCCTTATGGTTTTGCTTCTTAATTTTTGTTTGAGTAATTGACTGAATCTAGTCCACATCTCCTACTGCTACTGCTATATATTGTACAAACTTTAATGGCCTTTCATTATTTTCCATCTCAGCATTCTGGTTTTGCCTCTGGTTTGCCCCTTGGGCTCCCCACTGTAATCAAAGAAAGGAGATCTGGATAAAGAATATTTGTTTCTATTCTGCAGTAGGTGAAAAAACAAGAATATTCTATCATGGCAATGCTTTATTCCTTTTAATAATTCCTGCTGTAGAATATGAAGGGACACCTATCAGGAACCAGATTCACTTCAGAATATGATGTACACAAATACAGTATGCCTGCAATTGTGTTTTAAATACACAGATTTATATTTTCTTCCTGATTCTTAGTATGGGTTTTCATTAGTTAGATTATTGTTACTATCTTCACATGCGGTTCTCTTGAATAAAAATATTGGTACACACAGGAAATGGAAAATCAGAATGTCAAGAAAGATCAAGGATTGAAGATCCTGAAGAGTCAGTTAACAGAAGAAACAGTCAGAGTTAGTAAGCTCTCTGTAATTCTCAATTAATAGTTTTAATGTTTGCAGTAATGGTGTATTTCCTTTTATCCTCCAGAGAAAAACTATAATAAGGTTGCTTTATAGAAATCTATCTCATGTAAATATTTCAGAAGTTACTAACTTGAAATCTTCCCTTTTGTTTTTAATTGAAAGTAGTATGATGAAACCTGCAGAAAGGGATTATGCAATGCATAATTGCTTTATTAAATTACTGTAGTTACTAGTAAGTCAGATTTGTGCTTGTTGTACTCAAAGTAAAACATCTAACAAAGAATATTATGTAGATTTTTCCTCTAGATACAACATACATTTTGGACGTATGTGATGTTACATTATTGGTCATGTTTTTAGCCATCTGTGCCTCCTCCTAGTGTTTGCCTGATTAGTATTTTCAATGTAGCACTTGCCAACAGTACTTTAATAAACCATTTCCAGGTGGTGATTTGCCACAGTCAGATTTCAAACAGTATTCAGTCTTCAGGAGACCACCGAGAAAATACTGGCTACTTAGCTGGTACCATGCTCTTTCTGAACTTGTGTTGGACAAGCTGTCTATTCAAGTGGCTTTGTAGTATTTGGGATGTTTTCCAGAGATTTAAAATTAAGACCCATTATAACTTCTTTTCAGAAAGCTCTTGGTTTGGAGGAGGAGAGGGGTATACATTCCAGTACAGTTTAGAAAACTGGTAGCTTCTAAGCATTAGCCAATCTGCAGCTAAGTTGAGGACAGTTCTCATTTATAAGAAAAGTCTTCTTAGCACTGCAAGTGAACAGTTAAAAGTTCAGTTACTTTGGATTGAGACTTCTGGAGTTTGTTCATTATGATTTTTATCTGTTCAAGATTATAAAATGCTTGTTAGAGATTACTCAAATCCAAACTAATATTAAAAGGGTAAAAGAGATGAACAGTGTTGACGTTGCTTTCTTTTTGCTTTTAGTAGAACTCAGGCACTGTCAGTGAAGAAAAAATAATAAAGACTATTCAGTAGGCTTCTGAGAGGAACTGTATTAAGAACTGAGTGTTACTTTTGAGAAAGACTTGCCACAACTCACATGGTGATCATTAGGAATTTATACAATTCTGTATGTAATACATGTGGCACATTAATGATTTGGTGTTGGACACATGTTTGCTTTTAAGATCTAGCTACTGAAAAATACTGGAATACCTCCTCATAACTGATAGCTTCATCTGATTTAAACACAGACTAAAGTATGGTAATTTAATTTCACAAGTAATTTTAATTTCTGAATACTTTTGCAGTTTTAAAGTATATCATAACCTTCTATGTGTGTTTTAACACTCTTTGGATAAAAATGAGCTTTTCAGTCATTTTGCACAAAGATGGTTTTTAACACTTTTTTTTTTAGATTAGTTAATAAAAAGTATGCCATTGAATTTTAAGTAATCTGTTACATTCAATTAGGTGAGACAACTTGAGTCAGCACTAGACATATGTAAGGAAGAAGTTGCACTGTATCTGAATCAGTCACAAGAAAACAAGGAATTATTTGAAAATCAGCTCAAGAAGAAGTCTGAAGAGGTAACAGCTTGTTTGAACAACTCCTGCATTGCAGAGAACTCTTGTTACCAGTGGTTTAATCTAAAAGTTTGTCTGTGAAATAGGCAAAACATTTGCAACGGGATCTAGGATGTAAGCAGAAAAAAGGGGAAATTCATAACTAAGAAACAGTGGATAAGCTTAGGGAAAAGAAGTACCAAGATAAATCCTGGGCTGCATCAAAAGGAGCGTGACCAGCAGGTCGAAGGAGGTGATCCTGCCCTTCTGC